>VUQG01025549.1:0-29360 GCA_015106755.1 Etia nguti | reverse complement strand
TGCGTGCGCCAGTTTTCGTAATTGATTCGATTCATAGGTCAGAAGTATTGGCCCTGTCAAAACTGACACAAAATCAAGGCAGGAAATATTTAAGAATAACTGTTTGGTATTCTAAAGTCTGTGAATTTAGGCTTTAACACCAGTGACTGCACCTTCAGCAATGTTTAAAGTTATGCTTCATGTTGTGTTTAAAGTAATTAGCACAAAACCATAAAGTAGTTTGACTTATCATTACTTCATGTGTCCATGAAACTGAAAGAGGTCAGGAAAAATGCAAGTGAAACTATGGATTTAATAACAGGTGGCGGCTATAGCCTCAAACAAGTTTGACCAGTAGCTGCAGGTAAAGTCTGCATTGAGGCGCCAGAAGAATTTGTGAGAATTCATGCTTGTAGACTGCTTTTGCTCAGGCTTATTGTTAAGAATGTGTGGTGCTATTGACTACCTTGAAGCGTGTGCTTAACTGATGAAAAAAGATGGAATCTTCTTATTTAAGCAACCAAGCAACAAAGCTTTTGTTGTCAACTAAAAGGCCAGAATGGTCTGCATTGTACTTTAAACAAGAATACTTTTAAAGGCCACGTTTGTGTTTAACATACCTGTACTTTTTCCTGTATTTATGAACTACAATGCTGTGAAAAAATGTTTGCCCCCTTCCTGATTTAGTGATTTTTTAGTTTATATGTTTGTCACACGTTTTAGATCATCAAACAAATGTAAATACCAGACAAAGATAACAGAAGTAAAACAAAATGCAGTTTCTAAATGAAGGTGTTTATTATTAAGGGAGACAAAAAAATCTAAAACAACCTGGTCAAAGTGATTGGCCCACTGAATCTGATTGAGATGCCGTGGCATGATCTTAAAAAGGCTGTGCATGCTCGAAAACTCTCCCACAAGGCTGAATAACAACAATTGTGCAAAGATGGCTTATTAGGTTTAGGGGGAATCACTGTTTCACACAGGGCCATGTACATAAGTGTGACAAACATACAAAAAAGTAGGAAATTTGGAAGAGAGGGACACACTTTTTCACACAACTGTGTATTGCAGAAATTGTTGTCATGTGGTTTATTATGATTTTTTAATTATTTTTCATGCAAAAAAAGGAGTTAAAAAGAAATACTCCTTCAATTTTCAACATCAGTTTGGACAAGAAGCCTGGTTTTAAAGCATTCATGTGAGTGTGTGACTTAAAGAGTAGGAAAAGGACCATTCCTAATTGCCTGCTTTGAGGCAGGTGCAAGAGCAAATCTTCCTACTCTAGGTGCTAACTACTGGCCGTTGGAGAACTTTACAATGTAACAAAAGATGTAATGTAAAAAATTTTATTGTCCCACCCAGTTTTCCTTATCTTTACTACACCAGTGAACCAAATATGTTTCTTACGATAAACGAAAAATCACAAGTGCACATCTAAATCTATGGTCAATTGAAGGTTAAGAGAGCTGTGTTTCATGCAGGTTCTTTGTTGAATGATGTTTGAGAGTGTGTTAAGTGATGATAAGGTTGCTACTTTAAATCAGCAAATGTCCACATATGCATGAGTTTCAGAATGATAGCTGTTCAAATGTTGTACTTCGTGTTTGGCGTCCATGTTTCACGCCCTCTAAACACTCACATTCCACAGTAATGTGTCAGTGCAAAACAGCAAGACTGCAAGTGTGTCTTTACATTTCCAGGCAACATTACAGTTTTCTGGCAGTGACGGTGCAGCCACCCTGCAGCATCTGCACTCGACTGTCACCACTGTTCCAGTAGAGGTTTGATGGTCAACTTTTGTGGTTATGATAAGCTCTCGTGCTAAGTACAGTAACAAGAACTGTGAGAGTTAAGACTGCAAATTTACACAGTGCACATGATACTGGGGAGGTGGCACACACCCTTAAAATACACTTTGTATGACATCAGTCATGGAAAGTGCAAACGACATGAAAATCTGTGTGAAAAGCAGCTGAAGCTCTTTTCTAATTCTTGAGTTCTCCGTGATGTTGTCTGTAAGTTTTACCGATAACTTTATAATTATCAGGCTTGTTTATGCTCTTCTGACATGCTCTGTGTGCATAAGATTGATGACCAGTCTGCATCACAGTCTGCGGACTTTCCGAAAGGAGCACGCACTCTGATGGCAAGTTATTTTAAGAAAATTTCAACTTTTCTGTGGGATGTGGCTTATGGCTCTACACCTCATTTCATCAGCTCAAATTAAATACCATTAGCCTCTACCTCAACACACACACATGCTCAAGAATTTTGCACAGTACTGTACAATGGAAGGTGTTACAATTACTGCCTAATAGTCATTGCACGGTCAATATTTCTGCTTTGCTACTTTACCAGTCTTGGATTTTCCATTTTGTTGTGTGTTGGCAATCAAATAAGCCTAATTAAAATAACCAAACAGGCTGTATTCGGTATGGATGTCACAAAATATCGTTGGCTGGAAGGCTAATCAAAGTGTTATGTTGGTGCTATATTTTTAGGTAAGGAAAGGCGCACAGGGGTGGATTATGGGAGTACTATGAAACTGTACTGTCCACCTCCACTAACTGGCAGGCTAACAACTTTGTTTTTTTTTTTTTACTATATGATCAAAACTATTCAGTGATCCCTCATGCTCCATGCATTGCAGCATTGTCATCGTGGAAAAGGAAGCTACCATCAGGAGGGCACTATTTCACGTACATTTCGCATCTCAAAGCTCACCAGTCTGGGTTCTTTCACCTCAGAAATATTACAAAAACTAAAGCTTTGTCATTCAAACTTTTAGTTCACACTTTAATTTTCTTCCACCTTGATTTTTACAGTTCACTTTTCACATGCATCTCTGAGTCCTCCATAGCTCACTCCAGATTTGTGCAGATTGCAGGCTGCTAAAAAAAACAACTAGCCGGTGGTCACATATCACACCTATTCCTGCACCTTCTCACTGGCTTCCAGTGAAATTCAGAATCCACTTTAAAATTTTGTTATTAACATGTAAAGTTCTACATGGACAGTCCTTTGCTTATGTAGCAGAGCTTCTAAGACCTTATCACTACAGCTGACCTCCCCAGTCTTCCAGCCAGGTTCCCCTGACTGTGCCTCACTCTGATTTTTAAAGTCAGTAGTGATCATGTATTTTCAGGTCAGCTGATTCTTTTATTTGTTTTAGACAACTACTGAAAACTCATTTTCATAGGTTAAGTGTCCCTTAATCTTTCATATATCCTTCATTTTGGGCCATAGTGAAAATATTTGGGTGTATATGTGTGTGTTGGAATGAATGTCTGACCATGTGGTTCCTTATGTGTCTGTTTATGTTTTTCTATGTTTTCACAAGTGCACTTATCCACTTATGTGTGGATTTTATTTAAACTGTGAAGCACTTTGAAAAGTGCTACATAAATAAAGTTAGATCATCATTTCATCATGTAAGATAAAAGATGATCACTCAAAACCCATCTGAAGGTGGAATAGCAACCTGCAAAGATCCCCAAAGTAAAACCAAGTAATATGAAACCCTCACTGTAGGAACTCAAAGGCTCTCGTTTAAACTGTGTTTCTTCAGTGCATACGTGCCACACTACTTTATTTTAACAGGAGCACCCTAACTCCTAGACCAGGAATTTATGATTATAACCTTAGGAATGAGAAAGACATTCTTTTATATCTGGCCTTTGACCCCCCACCCGTTTGAGTCAAAGGTCATCTCACCTCGTCCACTGATAAAAGTAGTGCGGAGTATAAGTCAGATCAACTCACCAATGCAGCAAACCTGCAATAAATGTAATACATTTATTTCAAATTGCCTTCAAAACAAACAATAAAAATATATTAATATTAGAAACTACCAAGAACTATTAATTGGGCTTGTGCAGTAACAATGCTGACTGTAAAAACTACAAAGCTTGTGCAGTTTCTGCTTAAACTTTATTTTTGGTATCAACACAAGACAATGAGGGACTAGTCTGCCCTTCATTCTTCAAGCTCATTGAGTTTCTTCAGATCAGATTTCAACTGCTCTTCATCCTCTTCCTCCTCTACCTCCACCTCTATCCCATCCATAGTTTTCTGGAGCTGTTCCTTGATTCTGTTCAACTCCAGCAGCCCGTCCTGTAGGTCCTTGCAAACTTCTCGGATCTTGACAGCGAACTCTGTTTTTGCCCCCTTTTTCAGTTCCATGGAGTCCTTTGCCAGGAAAAACACATCAAGAGCCAGGAAGAGGCCTGACATTACTCCAGTAGTGACACTCATCACCTGGGCAGCTTTGGCAGCACCACCAGCAACACTCAGGACTTGAACGGTATTGATCAGACTGTCTGTGTTGACCACCAGAGCTTTGCCAGCTCGACCACCCTCCTTGATTACATGCTTGACGTCCTGGTTTAAGTGATTTTTTGCGATGCTCTCGGCATACTTCTCAAAGTCCCACTGCTGGAGTGTCTCCATCCCTTCCTGTCAGGTATACGTAAGATGAAAATTTTACATTAGCAGCTGTGGCTATACCAACATTAGAATTTATTTCTAAATGTAGATTAGATGAGAGACTTTTTTTGCCCTTGAAACTCCAAATATTGAAATTCAGCAAAAGTACACAAAATACAGATGTTGAATAAAACAAAGGAAGTAGGAAAAAACCAACATATCACAAAACACAATGGAAGTAAACAGAAAAGAAAATGTGAATGATTGCACTGCGATACACTTTTTTAAAAAGATTTTTCTGTAGGTGTTTTCCAAAGGCCTTCCACAACTCTTCTGTCACATTCTTGTCTCCCTAAAAACACTTCCTTGGTGTTTTGTCGGCGTTTTCTTTTTTTTTTTTCAGTTTCATGGTGTTTTATTCAACTTCCACTGTGTCTTTTTTCAACATCAGTATTGTTTTGTATGTTTTTGTTGCATTTTTCCATTTGCTGTTTTCTTAAGTTGGAGTGTATTTTACCTTTAAGAGCCACCATAAAACTTAGAGTAATGTAAAGTTAAAGCTTATTTGGCTCTTTATGTATACTTGGATTTCCTTGCATTATTATTGCAGTCATTTGGTTAAAAAAATTAAAGCATCTTAGCCAGATACAGCCTCTGACAGTCAGGTACAATGGAGAAATGAAAATAATGCTGCATGACAGCATCTCAGTTACGTGACAGAACGATTGTTTATGTGTGTGCTTTCTTGAGAATTCACTCCGGTAAACGGTTATCGTGAAAGTTCAATTCAAACTATGCATCAACAGGAACAAGGCAGCTGATTACAGGCCAACTGTCAATGCTTCTGTAAACACTGTAGTTGATGTGGTTGAACCAGAGTGCTGAATGATGCCTCAACGACCTCGAGCCAAGCATTCAGATTAACAGATTTTTCTTTATATGATGAGTAAATAGGCGCCTTTCAAACGTGGTATACTGAAAGTATTCAATGCATTCCTATGCCCCATGAGCTAAGAAATAAATTATGCGTTGCCAGCTCTTTACTGACATCTTACAGGTTTTACATACCCTTGATTAAAAGAACTGACAAACCCAGTCAGTGGATTCATCAGGAACTGACAGCTGTTTAATTGTCAACATATCACCCAACGCTCTTCAGCAATGTGAGCAGAATTTGCAAGTAGGGTTGGTTTAAAAAATCGATTTCCCGATTCAAATCGATTTTAGATTTGAATATAATTGTGTTGTGCCAGAAACGCCAGAATCTCAGATTAAAGCTCACAAAACAATTTCAACAAACAAGCTGCCAAACAGCAAACGATTAAAGAGCAGTTAAAGGGATTTGCCAAAAGATGTAAACACAAAGCGCGACCTGACACGGACATGCTGTTGGGTGCTGAAAGCCGACATCTCAGAGATTCTGAAGCTGCAGGTTTTATTACTCTCCAACCAAAAGTCACTGACCCAACAACAAAAGAAGAGCAAAACTATACTTCACCTTTGAAAAGCATTGTCATGAATTTCCTCTTACTTTTGTGTTCTTGCCTCCACCATTATAAAATTGCACTTCCTGCACAGCTCTCTCTCTCAGTATGCTGTAAGACCAGTTTCCCATCAAAAATCTGTTTTGTTTTTACAGTATCAGCAGTATCAGGTAATGTTCATAAGCTGATTCATGGTTTTCTTCAGCTTTTGATCTACTGCAGAATATTTTTTATTTCAGTCACTTTGACACAAAGGCTACTGCTGTGATGTTTGCACCTCTGATGAAGTCTCACAAGTGTCGGCTTTGTTTTTATACCGAGATAGTTTACACTGAGTTTGTAATTGCAGAGAAATAGACAAATAATTTGGAATTAAATATTTTTAATTTACAAGGTTTAGAGGGTTCTTTCGACAGTGCGTGTCCAAGGTAAATGATCATAATTATAATATTTCTGACTGTCTGAGTCAAAATTAAAATCGGGGATGGGACCTTGAGATCAGAATTGAATCAGTTGTAGAAATAAGTGATGATACCCAGCCCTACTTGCAAGCCAGCCATCTTGTGCGTTCCCTTCTTTGTACCTTCTTACCTGTAAAAACTCCAGGCACTCTTTGATGTCCTTGATCTCCCCCTGGTAATCCTGAATCATCTTCTCCACCTTCTTCCGGTCCGTCTTTGAATGGACGGTGTCTGTGATATTGGCTGAAGCAGATGTCACACCACCAGCTGTGGCTATACCAATGCCTACAGCTGTGACAATCAGCGATGTTCCAGCTGTGAAGGGTGCCAGAATGAGGCCGGTGATGGTGGTGATAGACCCGGCGACACTGGCCAATCCACCGCCGACACTGGCCGTGACCGTTTTTTTGTGAAAATTGTCTGCTGCATCAGCCAAGGCAAGGAGCTCAAGGATGCGCTGCTGCAGTGAGGCGCCACGTTGGTTAAAATAGCGAACAAAAAGTCGAGCGGCCATGAAGACACGATCAGCTGCTTGTTCTACCACTCTGAGACAAAGGCACAGGGGAAGGGTTTCACAGGGAAAACAATGAGTGAACTTCAACCAAGAAACATGTTTTTGTACTAAAACTGTAGCTCGACACTGCGAAGCTTCCTTTGGGAAAACTTATTTGTGAACAATAAAGAACAGTCAACCTTGCAGCAAGAAATAACAGAATGGTAAATACTTTACTGTCATAGCAAACTAGTCTGAGGTTTTAGGCAGTGTGCTGTAACGGACTTCTTTTCTTAAAGCAGATGTTTGATTTTAAATGGGATCAGCATCTCAGATGTGGCCTCAAAGAGCCTCAAAGAAATATGATCTTTGAGATCTCTCAGTTTGTGAAGATGTAAGAAGATGGCTACAAAATCATATCTGTGAGATTCCAGCAGCAAAGCAGCTGGTTAACATGGAGAGGGTGTGTTTCAGCACTTCCTAAATACTTCCTGGACTGCTCTTTATGGCTGGTGGATTATATAATGGGATAAGGGAATGGAGACTATCTTTAAGAGAAGGAAAAGAAAAGCACAATGAGCAGTTATTCGTGTGTTCACAAGAATGGTGGAGGACAGCCATATATCCAGTGCAAGGTGTTTGTACAGTAATCTGATCCACCCATCAGTGCCTCAGGTCTCTGCATTATGGGCTTTAAGCTAAGGGTGGCTCACAAAGACCTGATAGACATGCAAAACAAGAAAGTGTCTAGTTCTGGCTACCAAGAAAAGACAAGATGTGCGGGCAGGAGAATGCTAAGAATGGACAAAGTAGGAGATGAGGAGATTTCAGTGTTGTTGTTCCAGTATTCCAGAAGCTAGAATTAAACATCCTGAATCAGGAACCTGCAGTTGGTTTAGCAACGCCACAGCTTACAGGTGTCTGGCTGCAGCCTGAGGACCATACCCTCTGTAAGGAGTGAAGATGTTATCAATCTGCAGAGATTAATTTGATTCCCCTTTCACCCAACCAGCTACAACAGTGATTTTTGTAAGTTGCAGTTGTTTCCGGTGTGAGCTGCCGTTTTGCCTGTTTTGTTAGTCTAGGGAAGTAGTTTGTAACTTTCAGCCAGGTTCTTCTGAGTTTGTGTTGGTGAATAGTTCTGCTTGTTGTTCATTTCTGCTTTAGACTTCCCTGAGGGTTCTGTAGTGTGTTTGTGAATCTGCTAAATCCTAAATAATACAATAGTCTTTAATAGAGAAGTTGTTTCTGTGGCTATGTGTGAGTGAGTTGTTGTTGGGAAACACTTTAGTTAAAGTTAGTTGTGTTAATTGTGCTACACACTCACCAGCTACTATTTTAATTCTCCATAACATGGATGCAACAAGGTGCTAGAAACATCCCTCAGGGATTATGGTCCATATTGAGCTGACAGCATCACACAGTTGCTGCAGATTTGTTGGCTGCTTGATAAGACTCTGTTTCACCACATCCAAAATGGTGCTCTATTGGATTGAGATCTGCTGACTGTGGAGGGCATTTAAGTAGAGTGAACTCATTGTCATGATCAGTAAACCAGTTTGAGATGATTTAGCTTTGTGACATGGTGGGTTATCCTGCCGGAAGCAACCATCAGAAGATACAGTGTTCGCTGTGTTCATAAAGGGACGGACTCTGGTAGGCTGGTGCATTAATGATGCTAAGTTGGCATTAAGAAGTCAAAGTGTGCCAAGAAAATATCTCCCACACCACCACAACCAGCCTGAACCACTGTCACAAGAATGGATGGATCCATATTTTCATGTTGCAGCTGAAACTCATCCAGACCAAGCAACAATTTTCCAGTCTTCTACTGTCCAATTTTGGAGAGTCCATATAAACTGTATCCCATCTGTTTCAAGGTTCAAAGAATTTCAGTAAATGTTCTACTTACTCTTCAGTTTCATCATTCTGGTTTGCCTCATTCCACTCATCCCAACCTAAGGCACAGAAAGAAGTTATGACGTGCAACTTTTAACTACAATAAATAAGGTCGGCAATAAATGAGCGATACCTTCGACTGTTCTCCACCATGACAAAAGGCCTTCTTCATCCTGGCAATAAACAATCTTTTACCTTTTTGCTTGGTGATTGTATGGACAAAGGAATTTAAAATACACAGAACATACCCCAGAAAAAATAAGATAAACGTACGTCTAGAGGGTCCAGGTCCGTTCCTTCACTCCGTACTGGTACTGCAGCCAATTGCAATGTCTGAACTTCAACTACCTCCTGGAACAAGAGGTGACACATGGGACACTAGACAGAATTTCTAAATGAGCCTAAAATCTTGTCTAAGAAGATTGAACCTGCGTTTGTATTGCGATTTCAGCAAAGCTTATAAATCAGCTGAGGTTTAACACAGCGATGCTTCCTGTTGTGAAATATTAATGTAAGCTGTAAATAACAGCTTCACAACACTGCCTACCACTAGGCATTAACAAACACAAAAATTGTACTGTGTAAATTTTTTTTTCTCTAAAAAACATCTGTACACTGCCACCTTCTCTTTACTATAACTTTATTTACATGCGTCAATTTTTTTACTGTCCAAAACTTAATGCCAACCCGGACAGACCTGACTAACCACCTACTTTCAGCTCTTTTTTTTTTAAATTTAAACTGTCACGTAGTCATATGAGGAACAGCAAAAATTTAAATCTATAAACTATATTAAGACTATAATTACTTCTTATAAATTTCGGTTAGCCAAACTAGAAAAAAAAGGTTTTCGATGTTGTTTGTGTTTATATAATTTTAATAATGTTGACAGCAATAGATTAATTTTTAATGTTTTACTATATGAAAGGCGGAAACCAGTGAACTGCAAAAATGAAATCATGTTGTACTCAAGAGGACTCGATAAAGAGAGGACAAGATCAAGTGAGCCAAAGAACCCATGCATTAGACTACTAATACATTTTGTAATTCATTTAACTTCATCTTTTTAATCTTTTTAATCTTTTTCCCTGTGGTTGTGGTATAGATGATCTAGTTTTGGTGAAAAGAAATAGTCCCAAATTGAAAGGTTACTGCAGCGTTGTTTACCAGGTGTTTAAAGTGAAATACGTCAACCATGGGCACCAAAAACTTGAATGACTACTTCAAAGTCACAAGCTAAACAAACATGGAAAAGCAATTAACATTTCTCTTTTAAACCACCAACTGTTCTGGTAACTTGTGAAATGCCACGTCACCCTAGTGTAATATTCCTGCGTCAACAACTTTAGTATTTAAAACATAGCAGTTTCTAAACCATCCTTTTTCTCACTGCCTTTTTGCAGCGGGTTGGCTTCATGATTGCGCAGCTGATTCTGCAACTGTAGAATCCTCACATTATTTGTCATTACTCAATGAGCCAAATGTTGAGCAGGCTTTATCTTCTTATGCATGCATGGCTGTCATACAAGACATTGTTCTAATAGATGTAAGCATATTTAACTCACTGATTTCAGTATTAGTCACATTTATATTAGCCAGTTTATGAAACAGAAATTTTTCAAAGGAAATCGACAGTTTGATCACAGTATATTCTACCTAAGTACTACATTAGAGATTACATGGGTAAATAAAGACCGAATTCTCACTGAAACGTCTGTGTGTAGTTTTATTTACACAGTGACATAATAGCACTGTGCAAACCTATTGGCATGCTCACCTCCCACATTTCAATTGTATTTTGAAAACAAAACCACTGATAAATATTTGATTAAATTGTCTGTGAAGGTTCTCAGTCATCCAGGTCATCATAGTCTAAAGAGCCTGGAGAGAAAAGCGTCTGGACTTCTTTAAGTTGCTTTAAGACATTTCACCTCTCATCCAAGAAGCTTCGTCAGTTCTAAGAGAAAGTGTTGGAGAGTCCCAGATTTTAAACCCTATGGGAGTGTCCCCCAAGGGGGTCATGTACCCCCCCACCCCCCAGACTCCTTAACGCCCACTCACATCCTGGGCCATCTGACCTCAGGAAATCACATGATAGGGTGGGGCTAGGTTTCACAGTGGGTTCACCCGAAAGCCTGGCTTATTGTGGCCCACACCCGTTTTCACACCTTGGCTCGTGTGTTTAGGTAGGGGGTCCATGACCCTCTTGGGGGACACTCCCATAGGTCTTAAAATCTGGGACTCTCCACCATTTGACCCTAGAACTGAAGAAGCTTCTCGGATGAGAGGTGAAAAGTCTTCAAGCAACTTAAAGAAGTCCAGACGCTTTTCTTTCCAAGCTCCTTAGACATTTGATTACATTTATTTTTATTGCTTAATGTAAAGATAGCTTTTAAGTTAAAAAGGTGCTATATAAATTAAATTCATTACTAACCTGGGGAGAGGCTTGAGTGTCAGAAAATGCATTTGCAGAGTCCTGTGGAGTCAAAAACAAAGAAAATAAGAACTCCATATGTTTGAGAAAAAGAAACTGCCGGTGCAAGATCAGTATTCTTGTCAAATCTGGAAAAAAGTCTAAAAGTCTTCAGGAAAGGGTCATTTCAAATATTTTTTCTTGATTCTTTGCAGCCACCCACATGAAAACAGTGACATCAAACCATTAGCATCAACATGAAAAGAACTAGTTAACATGTAAAATGATGGCGAATATTAAATTAGTTTATTCTGAATTCATAAGGACCCAATACTCTGCATGACATACCCTGGTTCTTCTCCATTGGGCCTGTGTTGGCTGCGTTTTTACATCACAGCTGGTGTCAGCACCTATATACCAAACAGACTTTGGAAAGGGAGTGAACTGAGTGCTTAGGGCTTAATGCAGTGTAAATGTTACACTTATGCACCTGAAAAAGATTTTCAGTAGTCACAAAGTTTCTTGTTTGTCTGGTTTTCCTAGTTTTTTCTCCAGTGCCTTTGGCTTTATTAGCATAGTCTCTGACCATATATCCATACATTGTTCTTATCAAATTCCATCAGCCCAAGAAATATAAGTGCCGTTTCCCTTTTTATGGCTGCAGTTAAGACACCAACAATCATCATGACGAAAATGCTGATCGCTTAAATAAGCACTGGTTCAATCTGGTCACATGTTTTGCATTTTTGCAGACTGACAACATGCAAGTATTTTTCACTGAACAATAAGTTCTGGAAATCACCAAATGCGTGAAGACGGTAAGATAAAACAACCATTACAAGAAATGCAATTAGGTGAACAAAAGGCTGCCTCTTTGTAAAAATAATGAACTAAATGAAGTCATACATTCCAGTGTGCAGCAGTTAAGTTAGAAAAACCATGAGCTTGGAGAGTTGGGTTCATTTTAAAGACAAGGAGATGTGTTTTTTGCCTTACATGTCTCTCTATTGTGCTGTCATCCAGGCTTTCAGAGCTGGTGGAGTTGTCACTGTGAATATCTGCTTGGTTTTCCTGATAATTGTTGAGAGAAAAACGCAGGAAATCACAAACAGAACCAAGTACACTTCTGTTATAATAAAATCTGTCAAATGTGATATGTTAAAAGCCCTTAAACATAAGAAATACCAGACATCTGCATTCTTTTTATTTCCATCTTAGGCCTTACCAGTGTCTTGACAGACGTAACCGTCAAATCTCTCTGACATTGATCCTGAATCTAAATTGCAAACAAAGAGTGGCAAACATACTCACATTCAGTAGATACTACAGCTAGGTCAGTGGGAAACTCTAAAACTGATGGATCTGAATTAATCTTCAACATCATACCTGTGTGTACGACTTAAAGGGATTTACTTTCTGCATCGTCTCTTTGAACCTTCCAGGGTTCTAAAAACAAAAAAGTCGAAAAGGGCAACAGCGTAAATACATTCCTCCATCAAATCTATGTGTCTATTAAAAGTTGTAAACAATCAATGTAAGCACTATTCATGGAGTGGATTAAAAATTAAAATAGGAAAAAAAAAATGGTCAAGAACAAGTATTTCGTCTGCGGTGACTCAATTGCTTTTGCTTTGGCAACATCTTGTGGTCGTGGAAAGAACAACACTGAGAGCGTACTATCACTGCTAAAATCTACTCCTAATTACACAGCAGACTTTCTTATACTGTTAAAATACTAAATGTAGGGAGAAAAAAAACAAACATGTGTCACGGTATGAAACAGACAGAGATCTACCTGCTTCTCTGGTAAGTTGCTGTTGCCTGTCAGGCTTCCAGTGCTGGATGTGAGGTCATTGTGCTGAGGCTCAACATCCTGAAAATATAAGATGCAAGAAGAGGACTTTCCAGAAGGATAAACAACGAGCACAGTTTTCTGCTTGTATTGAACAATTAAATTATCAGTAATTATTATTAAAAATGAAACCTTTGGCTGCGAGGATCTGAATGGGTTGACTTTCTGAATCATTCCTGGATTCTAAATTATTATTTAAAAATAAGTAAATAAATAAGGAGGCCCAGTACTGCAAGAACAAGCCACAAATTAACACCGAGGGTAGCAGATTATGCAGAACTTGGTGCAGTACTTGTTTGTCTTGAAGTTCTTTTCCAGTCTCCTGATGATTTGCAGGATCATCCGGAGGATCACTCTTTGACACCTAAAGTCAAAGGAGATCAGAGGAAGTGTCAAGTTCAAAATCTTTGTTTTGTTTTTCTTTTTTGCAGTAAAAAGTCTCAAAGTGAGTAACCAAAATGTAGATGTTACAGATTCAGTTTGTACTCTAACCGTTAGAGTGGAGCCGGACCAAACAGGAAGTGAAATGTTGGCAGCCCACAAATGTTTGTTCCAACGGACAAGAGAACTACTTCCTTACAAAGTTCTTTTGAAAACAGTAGCATTTTCAGAACTCACTGTAAACTCAGGCTATTTTACCACCTTTCTCTAAACCCTGTATTCTTTTTCTTTTTCTTTTTTGCTTTCTGTGTCACCACATGAATTGACTCATACAGCTCCAGATGAATCCAAATAGTGACACTAGGCTTGTCCTCGTTTTCCCATTGTCAGTGGCTTTAGGAGAATCCATAGATCCATGATAGTATTTGCTTCTACTTACGTCACCTGCTGTGTCTTTGCATAGACTTTGTATGTAAACTTTGTAATCGGTCTGAACACGCCAATCTGCAAAACTCCCAAAATTTGTATTAAAATAAGAATTCAACAGGCAGAATTAGAAAATTTCATTCATTTGTCCATACACTAGATATTGGCATCTGACAAAGATACAAAGCTTTTCATTTTTGACACTGCAGTGTCTTCAAACGTAGTTCATATAAAGATGATTTGCCCTCCAAGGCCGCATGCTGAGAACAGATATCAAACGTAGAGTTGCGTACCTGTGCAGAGGACTTGAAGGGGTTGACTTTCTGCATCATTCCTTTCAACATTCCAGAGTTCTGAAACAACAGCATAACAATCAGACTTTAGGGTTTTTTTTCCTTCCACATCCGTGTGAAATTTGTGTGCCATATTGATGACCAGATGTTAAAAGTACTATGGTATTTTGTCCCCATTTTGACCTTTTTCGTCTTGCGAAAACCTGTAGGGGCTTTTCAGCAGCGTCATCTCAAATGTTAGGAAATCCAGTTTCAAGAAATGTGTGCGGATGTACAGGTCATCACTACTGACTTGAAGGTACCCTTGATCAAGTGAATTTTTTTTATACTATCAGATTTCTGACATCAAATTTATGCAGATTCGCAACTTTTTCCTACCTGAGTAGAGTCTTCCTTTCCCCGCTCCAGCAACTCTGAATATGGTGCTTTGGAGACCTGTGTGAGAAACCCAGCTGAGTGGATGACCTATTAATACTGCCACTATTTTCTTGGTAACATTGAAACAATCCCGTGGTTACCTGTGAGGTAGACTTGAATGGGTTGACCTTCAGCATGACCCCTCTCAGCAAACCAGGGTTCTGAAAGTACAACAAACACTGAGTCACTGTGCACCGACCATGACTAAAGGAATGCACATTTAATATGCTAACTGAAGGCAACTAATCACCTTGACTTCACCTCACTGAGAGGAAACAAGAAACAGCAGTACTGGGGCTGAGTCTTCAAAACATAGATTTCTTGTAAGTGGAGAAATCCCTGCTGAGACCCCATTGGTTAAATGAAATTAGTGACACCACATTAAGAATATTCTCATAATCAGTACAGAATTTGGCAGCTAGCACAGTGCAATCCTAAACCAGGTCTGAAAGTATAAATGGAGGAGATTTAGCCCGTTTTTGTTATTGTACACCTCATTATTACAGTACTGCTAATACTGATTACCATGTGGGCAGTAAATGCTGCGGCTTGTCAGATAATTTAAAGCCCATTATCCATAAACACTACTGCACAATTTTGAAAATTCCTGTGTTGCAGTAGACAGCAAAGTAAATAAATACAATCAATTAAAAAAAAAAACTTGATGCCGTAAATCTAACAGTATTTTTATTTTACTGACAAATATTTTTTTTATTTAGTAGTTATTTTTTTCTTAGCTTTCTCTTATAGCAGCAGTGAGATTTAAAAAAAGAACCTATTTTTCTGTGACCTTGAGTTGGAGACTATATTTTCTTTTTCCTTCCTTCCTTCCTTCCTTCCTTGCCTGACGGTGGTGCTATTTACTCCAATTTGCATTTTTTGTTCATTTTTTTCCCTCTATGTTGAGTTCTAAAGCAGCTGAGGATCACATGGGGGACCAGTGATGACTAACAGGGCGTCTGTTTGTTTTTTAACTCTGTGTTTGGCAAGTCTGGCTTTACTCCATCTCCATTCTGCATCCAGCTGAGGCTGTACTGTTTACAAGCAGCAGCTGTAGGATTTAAAAGTCATTTCTTTTTTATTTTACAAGTCTTATTTCTCTTGTTTAAACAAGGGAATAACTTTATGAATAAATCACGCTAACTACAGCTTTCATCCTCTCATTAAACCTGGTAATTCTTTGGCGGAGGGCACCCAAAGTAACTTCATACTTTTAGAGCAGCCATGCATTCCTCCCATCTCTCCATCTAAAGTTCATTCATTTATCTACATATTTGGAACTACACTGATAAGAAAAGAAACCCTGGCATAGAAAGCTGGTTTCAACTGAAATAATTTTGGGAAGATGGGCAGCAGGGTGGCGCAGTGATTAGCATTGGTGCCTCACAGCAAGAAGGTCCTAAATTTTGACTCCACCATCTGACCAGGGCCTTTCTGTGTGGAGTTTGCGTGGGTTCTCTCCGGGTACTCCGGCTTCCTCACACAGTTTAAAGACACGCATTTAGTGGGGTCAGGTTAATTGTGAGTGGTTGTCTGTCTCTCTGTGTCAGCCCTGTGACAGACTGGAGACCTGTCCAGGGTGTCTTGTCCTATAGTAGTGGAGACATGCTCCAGCCCCCGGCAACCTTGATAAGCAAAAGAGGATGGATGGATAACTTTGGATGAGTGGTAGTTGGTTTCAAAAGTGACTTTGCATAACTGTACATCTCGCAAAATTATTGTCCATGGTGTACTTTTTACACAGAATAATATCACATATTACCAGTACTTTAGACCTCACCTGAGCTGCGTCTGCTGGTTGTTCCAGTGACTCTGAGGAGGGAGCTCTATTAACCGTGGAAGAGGCCTGCATGGAGAGTTAAAGCTCTGTAATTTTCAATGAGTTAGCAAACAAAGAAACTCTTGTTTGTCAGGCTTTTACCTGAGCGGTGGATTTGAAGGGATTGAACATCTGCATGACTCCCATCACCCCCGTCCTCTGATGTTTATGCAAAGCAACACATTTATTATGGAAAAATGCAAAATTCAACTACCAGTCAAAGGCAATCTTAATCACCAACAAGAAATGAATGGGCCTTGTCCATGTCAATTTAAAAAAACATCCTAGAAGCTTCAACATCACTTATTAAAAGATTGAAATGTGTACTTTTGACTGTGTGTGGATTAATGAAACTCCAAAATAAATTCAAACTTGTTCCACCCAATTATTGTTTGTTTTGCTTTTGTTTTTTAGGTCATGTGCAATCATTCCACCCTGGAAAAAGAACAGCTCAGAGAACTCAATAAAAGCCCAAACTTCCCGTGACATTCATGCCCACGAGGAGTGTATGTAAGCTTCTGCACACAACTGTAAATGCTTGTGAATCAAGTGTTTGTTCTGCAATAGCCATTTTGAGTTTCTTAAATCTGTCCCTGACAAACAACACTGTAATTTTAAAACATCAAACCAACTCTGAATCTTAAGAGGAGCAAAAAAAAAGTCAGAGTTGTAACATTTTCAAAAAAACCATGATACACTCAGAGAGTGGAAAGGGCGAGGGCTGTTGTAAAACCTTGACCTTGGGTGCTAACGGTTATGGTAGAGATCAAACACTTAGCTAACCAAGGTACACATGTCCCCCAAGGCCTAGTATACTGCTGAAGACAATATTCCACATGTCATGTCGAGTCAGTTATGTTTTCTTGTCTGTTCTTTCCCGGTCTATATGTTCGTGAATCTCCTGTGTCTCCCCAGTCAGTCGTGTCTCCATGTCGCAGTTTGTTACTCTTGTCTCTGTGCTCCATGTTCGCTCTGTTTTTCCCTGTTAGCCATGTCTCCTTGTCAAGTTCGTGTCTCTGTGCCTGTCTTGTGTTTCCTGTTTTTTATTTGACACTCTCACGTCCTTTGTTAATGTTCAGTTTTGCTACCTGTCCAGCTCATTACGTGTCATTACTCCGAGATGTGCTCTCCTCCTGCGTCTGATTCCCTCGTTACTCCCTGGTGTTTTTAAGCCCTCTGTGTTCCTCTGTCCGTTGTCGTGTCATTCATTTCTGGTTTAGTTTTCTTGTACTTCGTGTTTGAGCTCTGCACAGTCATTAAAGCTATCTCCTTCAGTTAAACCTTTCGTCTCGAGTCCTGCATTTGGTTCCTACATCCTGCCTGCCAAAACACCACACATGACAAATATAAAGTTTCTACTTATTTAGAAATTTGGTGTGACCTTGACCTGATTTTCACCTAAATGAAATCAGCTCGACGCTGGACTGCTACAAACAAACAGACAAACCATCGGAATCAGACTGAAATGAACAAACACATTGTAAGAAGTAGTTGAAACTAAATTCATAAGACAATTAACTCAAATTAAAAAATAAATAAATAAAAACACTGATTTCAACTGAAATTATTTTGGAAGAGTGACAGACGTTTGTAGCAACTGATGCATAAGTCACTTTGCATACTGTACAATTTGCATAATTGTTGCCTAGTGTGTACTCAGATTTTCCACAGAAGAGTTTTTCTGTAACTATTATCAAACATAATAATTTTCCCTGTGATAATATTCAGGTATACCTTTTTTTTCTGTCTCAAAAGAAGGTTTGCTTGCACAACTATGCCAGGAAAGCCACCAGCATCTTCATGGTGCATTTTTACCTAATAGGTTAATTTGAAGTGATTGACTTTTTGCATGCCCCCATCACCCCCACCCTCTGATGCCTATGCAAAGCAACACATTTATTACAAAAAGGAAATGAATGCAAAATTCAAATCGAATCGTGCCAACTAAAAACAAACTCTCCGCTTTGTCTTTGGTTTAAGTTCATTAGCCTTCTCAGTGGTGTCTTCCTATATGAAAAACTGTGTTTTAATGTCCCAGTGTGAACATTCACCTGTGAGCCATCTCCATCATCCTGCTTGTTCTGGCTGTGTCTGACGGCACTGTCGAGCTCCTGATGATAAAGGAAAGCTTTTGTGAATGGCAGGGACACATGTAGTATTTAAAAAAAAAAAAAAAATCAGGACGTTTTCACACTTCCTATACTTCTTTAGTGGATATAGGTGGGACTACCTGAGTAGCAGCCGCTGAGCCTTTGTCTCGTTTGAATATATTCATTCTGAAACACATTAAATTTTCATAATTTCGATGTACATGTACAATGACAATAAAGGGCTATTCTACTCTATTGTATTCTGTTTAGGAGCTGTTTTTAGTGCGTTAAAGCAGTTGCTTTCACTGTTTTCACGGCAAAGCTAAACAACAACATACTTATCAAATTATAGCGCTATGCCTGTGTTATAAACCCAACACCAATACTAGAAATGTTAGTTAAAACGACATTAATAATAACAGTTGCAGTCGTGCTCTAGACTGCAACTGTTATTATTGCGTCAAGTTGCGCAACTCTGCGCAACTTGGCGGAAACAACTTTTTGCTTATTGAGTCGCTTTAGACGACATAAACAACAAATGTGGCACAGCCCGAAAGTGTCAGGGGTTTAAACACAGCTCCGCGTGAGATGCACAAAGCAAAGCCACGTTCAAAGCTCCGTGCACTGTGGACATTTTGTCCGGAGGAATGTTTGACAACAGCAGAGCCACAAACAGCACAGCGAAAAGAGCACGGAGCCTACCTCGGTGTCGAGCCTGGAAAACAAGGCGGCAAACACTCTCTCTCTCTCACACACACACACACACGCACGTGAACAAGTGGGAAAAGTGAGGTACTGGTGTCAAGCCAGCGTCCAGTTCGAGAAGTGCAGACGAGCGAGTCCCCACTTTTTTGTGTGTTTTGTGTGTATACTGAGTATTATGGTAAGTGACGTCGAGACCTGATTTCAAAATAAAAGCCACCTTCAAGTGAATTAAGCTTCAACATTAACAAACCCATCTGACCATGATAACAATAATCAATACACTCTCTAACGTTAGATCCACAGGACACACCCTGGTACTCTAGCAGTACCTCGTCAGTTACAAAGCTGTCTTCTTTTGGATTTCAAAGTCCTCTGAATTGACCTTTTTGAGATATTCTTTCAATAACTTTAGTTAAAAAGAAAATTCCAGTTTCTCCATAATAACCGCAGTCTATATCAACAGTACACATCCTCACACTGGTACCATGTCAATATCAAATCAATCTGATGTTTAAATTCAAAGTAAAAGCCATTTGAATTTGCCTGTATATGAGCTACTCTTTCAGTAACTTCAGGATGCTGTTAAAAGTAAAATCCTGTTTCCACAGACTGATTGCAGTCCATATCATCAGTAGACATTCTCATACTGGTATAATATTGATGTCAACTCAGTCTGATTTTAAAAGTAAAAGCTCTTTGAATTAACCTGTATTTGAGTTACTTTTTATAATTAATGGAGGGTGCTATTAAAAGGAAAATTCCTGTTTCCATGGACTAATTGCATTTCATGTCAACAGTACATGCCCTTACAGTGTATCGTGTCAACATTAAGTCAATCTGACTTTGGATTTCAGAGTAAAAGCCCTCAGAATTTACCTATATGAGCTATTCTTTTAGTAACTTCAGAATGCTGTTAAAAGGAAAATTCCTGTTTCCATGGACTGATTGCAGCTCATGTCAACATATATCACATATAATCTAACAGTGGAGTCTGTAAAAACTTTTATTAAGCACCACAGGTGTTCCACTGTGCAGCAGTTTGCCGGACAACTGCTTAGGAACAATAATAATAAGAAAAACTTTATTGATCATAGAGGGTAATTCATAGCTAATCTGATATTTGTATGAGAATTGAAAAACCTGATAAGGTCTTTAGTGTCCATCTTTCCACTACCATTCCCATCGTGTCCAGTCTGGTTCCAGTTACAGAGCCAGCTTTCCCCACTAGCTTGTCCAGTGTCCTTGTGTCATTTTTTCTAGCAAACGATGGGGAGGCATTCTTGTCAGAAGCAAGGATGACTCCCCAGCAGAGTGCAGCATAGAACAGCAGACTTTCCACCACAGACTGGTAGAATATTTTCCGTGTCTTACTGCAGAGAGAGATTAGCGTTATGAAATGAAGAGGCAACTTTGCGCCTTTTTGTATAGTTTGTCTGTATTCAGGGACCAGTCTAGTTTGTTATCTAAGTGTAAACTTAGATATTTATATATTGTCACCACCTCTATGTCCACCCCACAAACTTTGACAGGCTGGAGGGAGGCCTGAATTGTCAGAAATCTATTTATTTCCTTCGTCTTAGAGGTGTTCAATATGAGGTAATTTTTGTGACTCCAATTGCTGAAGGCTTTTACAAGACCCTTATATTCAGATTCAGACACACGCTACAATAGCAGTGTCATCCGAGTATTTCTGGATGTGGCAAGACTCAGAACTGTTTTACAATGTGAAAAGGAATGAGGCCAGGACGGTCCCCTGTGGAGTCCCCATGCTGCTCAATAATGTCCCAGAAACGCAGTTCCCGAACCTGACAAGGAGGGGCCTGTCAAGTCGTCTATCATGTAGGAAACAAAAGAGGAATCTACTCCCATCTCTGTAAGCTTGGTTGGATGTATTGAAAGCAAATCAACACAAATCAGTTAGCTAAACTACAAGCGTAATGCCAGGTTGACCTGTAACAGTCATTTTCCAAATTCAAAAATAATACAAATACCAAAGACCTTAGAAACATGGTGTCTGAAGATGACCTTACCTTGGCCACGGTATTACTGTTAGGAATGTGGTTGCTTTTGGTCAGTATATGTCCTTCAACATGCACACTAAACCACTAAACAATTCTCTAGGAACACAATACTGTCAACACTAGGAATAGTCTGTGTCAGAATGACCCTGGAAAATTAGTTAAAGATTTTGCTTCTTTGAACGATTAATAATTCACTAAAAAACATTTGGCTTTTTAGGTTGATTCCAGCTAGAAAGACCATATTGCTCCTGCAGTAGTTTATATTATCTTCCTTGTAATAAAGTCCAAAAGCATATGTCAGCTTTTTACTAGTGTTCAATTCCGGAATAATCATGCCCTTTACTGTGTTTAATATCTTGATATTTTAAACTCTACCTCCTGAGCCTGGTTCTGTCGGAGATTTCTTCCTGTTAAAAGGGAGTTTTCCCTTCCCACTGTCAGTAAAGCGCTTGGTCAGGGGATCATATGATTGTTGGGTTTTTCTCTGTATGTATTTTTGTAGGGTCTACCTTACAATATAAAGTGCCTTGAGGCGACTACTATTGTGATTTGGCGCTGCATAAAAAAGTTGAATTGAATTGGTTCCTAGAGTTTCTAAAAGTAGAATATGAGACAGAACTATCAGCTATCAGGGCCCTCTCTAGTTGAACCTGCTACCAGTTTGAATTTAGACACCATATTTTTGAACACACCCCCTTCATGATAAAACTAATCGATAGGGCTGGATCTGGTGACCCTGCAAAATCCCTTAGTTAGGCTGCTGTATGTTCAGGCAGCTAGAGGACTCCCCATGATGTACTGATAACTTGTCCTCCTCTACCCTCTCTTTCACTCACATGTACAGGTCACTATTAACTTTCATTACAGTATAAATGAGTATATACTATAAATCTGAGGAAATGTATCAATGTTTCCACATTTCGGATGGGATAACACAATAATTCTAAAACAACATATTTATACCGCTGAAGATCACCATCCTGTTTTTGTATATTGTTACTGTGTTGGTCTTCCAGTTCATCCAGTTGTAATCGTGGACACCCAGGCAGTATTACTGCTCCAACATGTCAACATCCTGTCCCAGGATAGAAATGTCTCGTGTAGCCATAACTCCCTTTAAGAAATCCAAGAAGAAATCCAAGAGGCTAATTGGAGCTCTTTACTGTGGCTGGTTCAACAAAGTCCATTCTGAAAACCACTTGTGTTTGTGTTAATAAAATCAGAATCTGATAAAGTGATTCAAGACACACCGGAATAGGACCGATGACATGGACAACAGAAAATATCTGAGCCCTACTCGCCCTCTCCCCTCACATGCCACGCGAGGAGTAACCAGATCAGTAAAGTGAAACCACACCCAATGTAACAATTACTGGGAATTAATAGGTGGCATTTCCTGAAGGTGTACTGAAGGTCTGAGGTGTAGAAGGTGAAAAGGAATGGAGAGAGCACTGTCTCCTGTGGAGGTCCTGTACTGCACACCTTCAAATCAGACAGAGCTCTGCCCAGTCTCACATACCGTGGCCTGTCTGACAGGTGGCCAGTAGTCCATGAGATGGTGGATGTGCTTCAGAAACAGGTTGTAAATGTTACTCAAGATCATAGACAGCTGGGAGAGTGCTCAGAACCCTGGGACTAATACCAACCATAACCTGTCCTTCCTTACCCTAGTGTAGTTTCTCCACCTTTCTGAAGCTTAACCAGGACAGAAGTCATAGTCAAGCAAAGGGTGTTTGTCAGGTTTAAAGCAACAAAGTTCACTCGGGGAACAAGAACAGGAGCAGGAGTAAAGAATCATAGGCATTAGTGATGTTTGGAGGCCAGAGTGTGTGGTGCAAGAGGCAGTAGAGAGCTGTAAACTGAACCCCATGAAGAAATTGTTCACCTCATTTGTTCTCTTCAGGCTGCTGACTGGTTGCCTGTCACCAAAACAGGAATATACCTTTTAAAAGTGTCCTTAATACATTCAAAAAGTAGTTCACACACAGGCAAATTCAAATGGTTCCTACTTTTGACAACATCCTGAAGTTATTGAAAGGGTACCTCATTTCCTAGCAATTTCAAAGGACTTTTACTTTGAAATGCAAAATCTGATTGATTTGATATTGACATGTTACCAGTGCGAGGGTGTGTACTGTTGATAGAGACTGCAATTAATATGTGGAAACTGGAATTTTCCTTTGAACTGGATTCTAAAGTCATTGAAAGATAGCTCAACAAGTTAAAAATCAGAAGGCTTTTACTTTGAAATCCAAAAGAAGAATGCCTTGATTCTGACAGGGTACTACTAGAGTACTAGGGTGGATCTAACGGTAGAGTGTGGAAAGAAGACTAATTAACTATTGTTATCATGGACAGATGTGTTTGTTAATGTTGAACCTAAATTCACTTGAAGGTGGCTTTTATTTTGAAATCAGGTCTCGACGTCACTTACCATAATACTCAGTATACACACAAAACACACAACAAAGTGGGGACTCGCTCGTCTGTACTTGTCAAACTGGACGCTAGCTTGACCCCAGTAAAGGGGCCTGTGTTTAACCTAACAACAGAAACTAGTTTTCAAACTTGTACACCACAGAGTGGTGCGCTTCCTCTTCAGAATTAAGGCAGGGGCGTCAAGGCAGTCACACCGTGCTCTGATTTCAGCACAGTGTTGCTGCACAGTGGAGAACAACAACTACTTGGCGTCAGTGGGTCACTACTCCACACCCTGAGAGCTGTGTGAAGGCAGAACGTGACGCGCCATGCTTTCATTAAGCAAACCAGTTTTTACCTGCGGCACCGTGTTACCTATAAGGGGCGTGGCTTTGGTTTTTACCATTCCCTGGGGCTTGTTTTGAACGCGTGCCCAGAAATGTGGAGCTGACTGAGCATCAAACATCCACAGGCGTAACAATAAACTGTTTGGCCTGGATATAAACACCCTTTGTGGGCCTTTCTTCATCTATCATACCTTTTTTTTTTAATAACAAATAATTCATCCCACAGGATTACACAACAATCTTCAGCCCTTATTTCTCAACATACTGTAGCCTACTAATGGTTAAGTGAGTTTTGCCTGGAGCACCAAACTTAAGACTGTACTGTTTTCTTCATTTCAATTGTCATAGTATTAAAAATGATGAGATTAAAGATTAAAAAGGTAATCTTAGTTTTCTAAGACTTTTTTTTTTTTTTTTAACATTCTCTGTCCTCTCACTTACCCTATGAATATAAAGAAGCTTTAGGCGACTGTGTTGTGATTTGGAGCTATATGAATAGAATAGAATTTGTTTCTATCCATGTGTCTTTTTAATAAAAAAAAACACACCTCAAACATGCACTATGAAAAATGTCTGAACCTTTTTGTGTGGACTTTAACGTCTACTTTTTTACAGCCTTTAGGAGATTTAAACAAGAAAAGTCGACCCAAAGTGCATTAGAGATTTGTTTTCTTTTTGAATTATTAAGCAGTGTCACTGTGGTACTTTAAAATGCTCTTTCATCAGCCTCTGACTCTTTGGATTCCTCAAAATGTCTTACCTACCCCATGGCACACTGGTTAAGAACCGCTAGTCTAATGCCACTTGATGTCAGTGTTGCAAAGCTTTCAGTTGAAACTGTCAATACAAATGATTGATTTTAGTTTCCAGTATATGAACTCACCTTTGTGTCAAATCAATTGGATAGGGACTTGCTGATATTTTCCTCTCTGTGGTTGTTGTTGTTGTTTTTTTTTAAATGAAATTAAGAAATATTAAGAATCATGATTTCACAGCTTAAAGTTACCTTATTGTTAGCTGCTAATGGCTAAAACATTCTTAACCTGTAAGGTGTGCTCTTGTCAGCTTTCTTTTGAATGATATTTCTTAACAGCAGAATTTGTTAATGCTTTTTTGATTTTTCGTTTTTGGACAAAGAAATGACTCAGAGTGTGCATTAACAGTCATCTACATGAGATGAAATAAATTAGCTGCGCTGTGAAGGAGAGTCTTAGGATATTGCATGAATTACATGAGGTGAAAGAGTGCCTCCACTATTTTTATTTTATTTTATTTTTTGGAATCACAGTTCTCACCCAAACAATTTATTCTAGCATTTTTATTATGACAGTAAATACTCTGAGATAAAATGTTGCAAACAAACTTTTCATTCTAGCTGATCCCCAACACACATCTCTACTCTACATACCAATTTACTAACATAACAGCTTCCCGTTCATTTCTTTGGATTTTTATTTGTTTTGGTATTTTTTCTATTCCTGATTTCATTTTTAAAGCAACAACTTTACAAGAACTTGCTTTTGACAGCCAAAACACAAAATGAAGAAACTAGTGTCAAACTGTGGGCTCAGTCTTTAATTCTACCATTATATAAACTTACTGAGCTCTAATGCTAATTTCATGTCTATTTATGTTAGGTTTGCTAATGTCTTAAAGTCAAATAATAGAAGTAAATATTTACTTTAAAGACTTAATTACATTACATATTACATTTTATGATTATTTAGCTGCTGAACTGGTACACAAATGAAAGTTTGTGTACAATCACCTCTTTTTTAGTTTATGCAACTAGAAGTGTAGGAACCTGCTTCAGAGTAAACAGGACACATTTGCAAAGAGTCTGGATATACAGGTTCAGTGTTACATGAGCATATTTCTTTATTTCACCGTCTTAAAAAATACATCTTACTCAGGTTAAAATAATGCAGGAAGATTCACACATCAGGATTATATTTAGCAGCAACTAAAGCCTTCCTTGATTTATATCACCATGTCTGTAGTTAGGTTCAATATGGCAGTTAATATAGAGGCTCATTCAGATTACAAAAAAAAAAAGAAAAAAGGTTCCTCTATGTACAGACAGAGTCAGAATAAGTCATCAGAAACTGAAAATGTTAAAGTGACAAAGTAAAATCACAATGCGCTTGCAAATGGGTTATTTCTCTTTATAAACTTTAGGCTTGTTTGTAGGAGAGCAATACAATGACATATTAAAAATAAATTAACATATTCAATAAATTAAACTACAATTACCCAAATATTTATTTGATTGTGAATATGAAGCACCGTCACATTTGCTCTATAAACATCTAAAATGAGTTCAGCTGTTCAATTACTAAAATTTGTCTTACAGATACTTAAAAAAAAAAAAAAAAAAAATAGTTGTGAGAGTAAAATTTACCACAACGCAATACTACTAATACTTCCACTGCAAACATTTTAATACATGTGACAGGAATGTCAATCATGACACTGCATTGTATTGTCTGCAGCAAAGGTGACCATTACAAGCTTCGCATGTTTTGCATTCCTTGCAGTACAGTTGCAATTTACTAGAAACACCTGGTTTGGAATAAAACCAGTCTGAATCTACATATTTAATGACAGGTGCACAGTGAATCAACAGTTCCATCAGTGAGCCAGGAGAGGGCGCTGGTAATCGTTTATAAATGAGTGGCTGTGCTGGAGTTGCTCAAATACTTCCAGTGGCCTCCTGAAGCTCCTCTCTGATGGTGTTAAGTTCCACTATTGTGTCATTGAGCACAGTTGCAACTTCTTTTAGTCTAGCTACCATCTCCTTCTTGCAGCTTTTCTTCAGCTCCCTTGAGTCCTTGGTGAAGTACTTATCCATGCCTTTAAAGAGTCCTTGCACTGAGGCCACCGCTCCGTCAGTTATTTCCGTCGCTCGCATCACGGGGGAGTCGACCCAGCTTATTATTTGGACGGCCCTGCGGATCTCCCAGTCCTCTGAGTAATGCTGGGTGCCAGACCTGAGAAACGGATGGCCTCGCAGTTTGTACAAGCCCTCATTGACAAAGTGGAGGATTTTGTTAATGTCCAGCAGGTGGGTCTCATACTCTTGCAGCACTATCTCGACCTAAAGAGAGTCAGAAAAGAAAAGAGCAGGTTCAAGCAGGAGATGAGACGTGATATAAATTTTTTACTGCACGTTTACAGAAAAGTTGCATTAAATCCTCAAATGAAAAGTAAAAACACTGCTCTGAGATGTTTCCAAGTGATCTACAGCACTACGCTTTATAAAACTGCAGTTTACCTTCTTCTGGTCCTGCATGTTGTTAACATTGTCCGAGATGGCTGCAGAGGCCGAAGCTATTCCTCCAGCCGTCGCCACACCCACACCTACAGCTGTAATTACCAGAGAGGCGCCAAAAGTGAAGGGTGCCAGAGCTAAACCAGCAATAGCTGTCACACCGCCCACAGCTGTGGTGGTGCCACCGGTGATGCCAGCAATCTTGGCTTTCTGGTGGAACTCGTTGATGTCGTCAGCAATGGTGTGGAGCTTGATGATGTCCTGCCAAAGGACCTCGGCTCGCTCTGTGAAGACCTTGTTGAATACACGCAGGCCTCGATGAACCTTGTCAGCCAAAATGGTGAACGACCTGAGAAATAATTGAGAGCCAAAGCAGAGAATTGGAAACGGCAAGTTAAAATCTGATTCTTGAGAAAACAACATCTGGGATCCCATCAGCTTGTCTGCTGACCTGGCCTGAAGAGGCCAAGTTTCTTGGCTTCCACTTTAGCCAGAATGAACCAATATCACAGATTTGACAGGCAATGCAATTTTTTCCAGGCATAATTTCGCACCACCAAAATGATTCACAACAAATTATAAAAGAATTCTATCTGCATAGCGTGTAGTGTGTTATCCACCAGTGGAGGACACAAAAACAGGAAATAATCCAAAGACCTGACACAGAACTTGAAAGATGCATCTGGACATTTCATTGATTCAGATTTTTTTCTCAGTAACTATACTTATTTACCAAATAACAGATTACCACTACTTAGCACAACATTAACTTTTGGTTTTAAGCTGCAAATTACGGCACGTACTTTGACTCATCTTTCATGACTATCTCCTCATCGTCTGATGCCATTTCGTCCCATTCTGTAATGCAAAGCAAGCAACAGGTCTTATTTAAGCTTTGAAGATATGTCAAAGTGTTTCCTTCCTTTATTTGAATGTGACTCACGCTCCACTGTGTTCCACCACTCCATTAAACTATCAGTGTCCTGTGAAAATGAGGGAAAAAACAAAACAAAAACAAAATCGAAAGTTTACTTGAAAGATCAGTAAACAAGCCTGTTTAAAATTTTGAGCATCTGTGCAGTGTTTAACCCCCCCCAAAAAAAAAAAAAAAACACTGACCCCATCCTCATCTTCATCCTCATTATCTGCCAACGCCTGCTCATCCATCTGAGCAGCCCGCCACTCTGCCTAAATTGGGAAGGAGGGGTGGAAGTGACCAAAAGCAAACCAGTGAATGTGTCAATGAGACTCTGCAGCACACATTCATACATGACTTATCAAAACACAGCATTAGCTGAGCCCTTGCACATATCAAGTTGCAGTTGGTGTGTCAGCTCAGAGACTATGCAACTAAACCAGTCTGGCTGCATGTCAAAGGAATGTGGTCCAGAGAGAAACAGAACAAAGGCAGCAGTGAGGAAGAAAACAACATTTCATTGTCAAAAATCAGCCGACGACTGAGAAACACTGCACCAGCACTGATATGTGTGCAAAGTTTACCATGACAGCATTATTATTTTGAAGATTATTTAAAGGTTAAATTCTCCATGAAGATGAGTCAATGAAAAATTTTAACTGCCTGAAGTTGTTATCAAGCTCGAAGTCAAATTCAAGAGCGTGTATCATTCCAGAATAACCTGAGAGGAAGTAAATGCTACTTATTAAGAGATTAATGCTGGTGTGATTAGATAAGGATTATGGACTAGGGCTGGGTATCGTCACTGATTTCTAGAATTGATTCGATTCCAATTCACAAGGTTCCGAATTGATTTGATCCACGATTCGATAATATTATAATTCTAAACACTTATCAGTACATATCCATATTGTTATATCTATAAAGAGAAAGCTGACACTTGTGAGAGTTCATCAGAGGTGTGAGCATCACACAGATGCCTTTGTGTCAAAGTAACTGAGGACAAAACAGAAAAACATGGAGGAGATTTTCCTGGCCTGGCTTTTTATAGCAAATAACCTTAAAAATATTCTGCAGTAGAACAAAAACTGAAGAAAACCATGAATCAACATATGAACATTACCTGATGCTGCTGAAGTGAAGCAGAGCAAAGTTACAGAGGTTTTATTAGAGACACAGCTAAGAGTTTTGTAATTTGGCATCATTTTAAAAAGTTTACATTTCTTTGGTATTGAACAGCTGAAATG
>VUQG01025548.1:0-10306 GCA_015106755.1 Etia nguti | reverse complement strand
GGCCATTTAAACTCTCCTTGCGCATGACAGAAAGGGCACGCTGCCTGTGAATGTGTGGTTAATTCTTCAATAATATTCAAAAAACAAGGAGTTTTAGGCATTTTAATGAAATTAAATTATTTCTGCTATTTATTACCTAAAAAACTTAAACTCATATATGTGCCAAGGTGTGCCAAAATTGGACAAACCGTGGAACCCAACGCTTGGACATTTATTTATTAAAAGTGCTGTAATTTTTCACTGTTTCACTTTGGAAGCATAAATCTTTGCACAGATGATGTTTATATGTTCATTGCTGATTTTCTAAATAAAAATGTGAACTAAAGCCTAATTCATTTTTAAAGGGGTAATATGGGTTAAAAATAAATTAGGCTAGGAAATAATCTACTTACTTTTTCTGTGTTTCAGCCTCAGTAACTTTGGCAAAGTAACATCTGCTGCAATATTTACACCTCTGAAAAATCTCACAAGTGTTAATTTTATTTTGATACCAAGATTGTTTAAACAGAGTTTGCAGTTGCAGAGGCCAGAGGCCTGGGAGCTTGAGGGTCCTGTGCATCTTAGCTGTTCCTAGGACTGGGCTCTTCTGGACAGAGATCTCTTTTTTGGGGGGGTTTGTTTGTTTTTGTTTTTTTGTTTTTTTGCCTGTCCTGTTTGGTTCTTTAGCCATCAGAATTATTGTCTGAAGGCCAAGAAAGATGCCCAATGTATTTACTTTACCAAGTGGATCATCATGGCCTTGCCGTATTGGTCCATTTGATTGACCTTTGTTATTATTATTTATTTATTTATTTTATTTTATTGTAAGTTATTACAGATTGGACAAACATGACTGGGGGATAGGAAAGGGACAAAGAAAGAAAGAAAGAAAGAAAGAAAGAAAGAAAGAAAGAAAGGAAGGGAAAGAAAAACAGAGGAGAAGAGGGACAGTAAGAGAAGACACTGAAAACAAAATCAAAACAAAAACAAAAAACAATCAGCTGGACCACCTGTTGAGAGAAAAAAGAAAAAAAGGAGAAAACAGGCAAAAAGAGAGCAACACAATAAACACAACACCACTGCAATAACCTAGATAACTGCAACTAACAGTAAATACTAAATATTGAATTTTATTGTTAGCACGCAAGACAGACAGAGCACCATGTGCTTTGAGGTAGCAACCAAGAAAAATATAGTTTGTCTGTGAGCACCCGTGTGTACACCTGTCCGTGCAGAGTGGATCGATCCCCAGGCCCAGAGGCCTGAGGGCCCCCCCACCCCCCGGAAGGGGCCTGACTTAGCCACGGGTGCCAGGCCCTGCCAAGCAGCCACCAGGAGTGAGCCAGTACATACCTGAGTGCCCAGCCCCGGACACCCAGAACCACCAATGCACCGACGTCCGAGGGCATCAGCCACCGGCAGGGAGTGTGGTGGGGGGAGATCAGCGCCCATACCTTGGAGGGCCTGAGATGTTCCCAAAGAGGTGGAGTCTAAGATCTGACCTGACATATAGACACAGACGAAGAGGCACACACAGACACAAGAGTACAGTCCCACCCTCATTCACACATATACAAATACTTGTTACTCACCCAACATGGAGACAAACATAGGTGGACACTGTACACACACACTCCCCAAACTTTATACTGCAGGTTCAGGTACCATCACCCCCAGAGGGGCAATCTGCCCCTAGACCCAGGAGATGTTACCCTTTTCCCTGGGGTAAGCAGACCGCCTCCGGTCCAGTAGCAGGAGGGAGGCCCCGCATCCCAGACCCCAATCAGACAGCCAACTCCTCCTCCCAGCCCCCCACCCCACTGGTGAGATAGACAGAGATCTCAGATGTTGCTCCTGGGATCTGCTGGAGCCACTCGCCTAGTTTGGGCATCCCTACACCTAGCGCTCCGATTACCACTGGGACCACTGTTGCCTTCCCCCTCCACATCTTTTCCAGCTCTTCTCTGAGCCCTTGGTACTTGTCCAGCTTCTTGTTTTCCTTCATCCTGATGTTGCTGTCATTCGGTATAGCTAGGTCTGACACCATGCCTGTCTTCCTATTCTTGTCTACCATTACTATGTCTGGTTGGTGAGCCATCACCATTTTGTCTGTCTGAATCTGGAAGTCCCACAGGATCTAAGCTCAGTCAGAAAGAAAGACCATTGACCATTTGTTATTATCCCACTACACTTGTCCAGTCAGAATGACATTCCGATGTCTTGGCTGCATATCCTGGTGATGTGGATTGGTGAATCGATGTCTTGTTCACTCTTGGCATTCAGCTTGATGTAATCCATGTAGAGAAGGTGAATAACAATTGCGCTGTTCTGTAGTCGGTATCCCTACACATTCTTGTCAATGATCTCACTGAGGGGGTTCAGGCCTATGCACAACAGCAGTGGCGACAGAGCATCTCCTTGGTAGATCCCGTACTTGACGGTGACTTGGGCTATGGGCTTGAAGTTGGCCTCTAGTATTGTATGCCACATCCCTATTGAGTTCCTGATGAAGGCTCTAAGTGTCATGTTAATCTTGTACAGTTCTAAGCATTCTAGGATTCAGGTATGGGGCATTGAGTCATAGGCCTTCTTGTAATCAATCCAGGCAGTGCACAGGTTGGTCAGCATAGTCTTGCAGTCTCGGGCGACTACTCTGTCTACCAGTAGCTGGTGTTTTGTATCTCTGGTAATCTTGCAAATTCCTTTCTGTGCCCCACTCATGTATTGAGGCATGTGTCTGTTCATCTTAGCAGCTATGATGCCTGACAAGAGCTTCCATGTGTTACTGAGGCAGGTTATTGGCTGGTAGTTGGATGGGACCGGTTCTTTCTGGAGTTCTTTGGGGATCAGAACTGGTGGTCCTTTGGTTAGCCATTCTGGGTGTCTCTCATTGACTAGCAGCTGGTTCATTTGTGCTGCCAGATGCTCGCGGAGTGCAGTCAGCTTCTTCAGCCAGTACATGTGATTCATTTCAGGGCATGGTGCTTTCCAACTCTTCATACTGGGAACTCTTTCTTGGATATCTGCCACTGTGGTTTTTGACTGAACACTGTTCAGGGAGGTTGCTGTGGTCTGCTCTTTGTCACAGTCTGGTTGAAGCAGACTGTGTGGAGTGTGAATAGTGGACACTTAGATCTACTAGCCACTGAGCATTGCCGTTATGGGCTGTGTCCTTCTCCCATATGCTCTTCCAGCATTGCTCCGTCCCCAGCCTTGGTGGTGCTATTCTCATATTGTTCTCTGGCACTGAGAATACACCTTGGATGGTTCTGTGGAGAACAGCTGGTTTATTCTTCTGCCTTCTATATCTCTGGTATATCTCTTCAAGCAGCTGGCCAAGGCTGTGCGTCTGTGCTTGGCAGTTTGCAAGGCCTCAAGTATGCGCAACTTGCTGTACTTCTGAGGCACCTTCTTCATTCCACCTCTCTGCAGCTCTGATATTTGGCTAACCTTCCTTCATGCTAATTAGCCTCTAGTGTCCTGCTCCATGGAGGGTACTGAGGGTGGCTGTTCACCTTGTAGTCAAGCATCTCACTGATCATTCCTGCCATAGTGTAGATTGGCTGGTTAGTCTCGGTAAAAGACATAGTCTTGGTAACTGGCTACGGAGGGTCAAGGTTTCAAGTTTTGCCATGATCCTACATCTCAGGTCAGTTTCTTTCGCACTCAACAATCCTTCTTCCATCACACTTGGGGCTTGGTACCCAATCTCGTGTACCAGGTGATGATCCCCCCCTTCCAATTTCTTCGTCCAAATGTGGAAACACAGAGCTACTAGTTGTTTCTTCGTCAATCTGGATGCTGGGTATCAAAGATTGGGGTTACTTGCGTTTTATTTTTTCAGGATATAGTTATATTTTTACTTTTCTACAGTTATTTGATATTATATTTTGCACTATCCTACTGTATATTACTGTATACTTGTATTCTATTGTACATATTGTATGTCTTATTCCTCTGCTCCTCTGTCTCTCTTGCTGCATTGAGCATGTGTATGACAAAAGAATTTCCCTCAGGATAAATAAAGTTCTTATCTTATCTTGTAGCATTCCAACAGCACCCTGTTTTCATCTTTTGCCCACCGATGCTGTCGTGTTCCAAGACAAGACAGAGCCATTGGAAAGTATGTTAATGACAACATTTTATAGGTACAGAGGTACAAAGGTGTACCCTTTCATCATAAAGACACTAAAAGGGCTGTGATCCTGATCATGTGCCTAATAGAAAACGTAATTTAAAATTTATTAACATTAAAGAAACAAAACAAATGAGAGGAACATGTCTAAAGTCCATGCTGACGGCTGAGAATAACTTTAAATACATCATCAACATCTCTTACTGTGTGAACACACAGCAGGATCGCAGAGATTTTACAGAGATCTCTGATACTAAAGGAAACTCTTTCGGTCTTAAAGTCTCACACCATTTTAATAAACACTTCATACCGTCACACCAGAAACTGGCCTCACACTAAGAAAAAAAAAGATTTTAAAACTCCACTTCAACCTCAGGCAGCATGTTTATGGTCACAGTTTATAAGTAATTTTTTTCCTCTCTGGCATTCCAAAAATACTAACCCTACCAGAGAAGAACTGAAAGGCACAAACTCAGAGAGGTAACATCTATTTATTTATTTATTTATTTATTTATGTGTTGTATATATAAGAGTTTAAGAGTTTGGTTGCCAAACATTCATCTGCTGATGCCAAACATCTTCACAGCGACACCTGCTGGCCACTTTTCCTACTGTTACATCAAAAAAATGCTATTCTTTGAACCACAGATTTACAATTCTAAACAAGATTGTTTATTATTTCAGACTATCAGTAATTATGATCAACATGTTCATCAAACACCCAAAACACAGAAAAACAAAGCTGATTGGCTTAACTAACTAGGCTGTCTGGGAGTTCATGTCATCGGATTTATTTTACACACTCTTAAAGGTAGAAGCTGCATCATTTTTTTTTCAATTAATTTAAAAATAAAGATTTCAAAACTAAAGATTTTTTCTCCAAAAACAAAAAAAAAATATTAAGCTGTTGTGTTCATTTGTCAGGGTTCAGATGTTTCTAAGGAGAGAATGAAGAAACTTTAACTTTATTTGTATTCTTCCCATGTCACAAGGTCTTGCTGGTGACATGGATATGATTTTTGACTCGGTCTGAGTTTTGGCTTACACTGAACCTATTGAACCTGAACCTGAAACTACAAAAAGTGTCAAAGATAACACACAGGCATAGCATAGTATTTGTTCACCAACAAGGTAATTACCAAAGAGCTATTAGCCAAAGAGAGCTCATCGCTATCTTTCAAGACGTGTGTTGGCACGTGTAAGAACCCGGGTCAGTAAATTTTTAGCAGATCCAAGAAATGCCAAAAAAATTGAACCACCAACAACAGGCACACCAGAAACTACCAGAACACAGATTACTCCAAAAGATCCATCCTTCTTCCCTCCATCCTCTGTGTCTCCTCCTGGCTGACCAGCAGGTGAGAAACAGGTGTGAGGTGTCAGCTGTCAGGTAGATGATGAGTAAAGAACACAACAGAATCCAGTTCCTCTTGTAGTGCAGTAGATTATATTTTAAAAAATCATTCAAAATGTATTCAGATGAATAGCTTAGTTGTCATGATTTAAATGTGGCAGACTGACAGCAGCCATCCTCTCTACTCTGACCTCACTGGGTGTGTTCAGCTACATGCTTGTTTATTTTTTAAGGTTTTATGTGCGAAGATGTAATTTAAAAAAGAAAAGAAATTCAGATAATACACGTTTTTCAGGTTGCATGCACCTTTGTTACTGTTGGAGTGAATCTAGTATAACATTGGAGGTCAACAGGTGTCTGCATGGAGCCTCATGCTAATGGTGTAAGTAAGAAAAATTAAATAAAGTTTATTCTCTAGTTCAGGTGAACTCTCACATTCTCACAGATGAGAATGTATAACACTGACACAAGAGGGCAGCAGATTTAGCAGAACAAACCCGAGCTAAAGAAAAGCTGATTGAGCCCATTTGAGTGGGGATGGATGCTTGAATCCACACTCAAAATAAGGAAATTCGGTGGTAGTTATATTTGCAAAAGCCTAACTTGTAATTTGAACAAATAAATTTCATGTTTCTATGGTGAACGCAATAAATCCTGCAGTATCTGTATGAAATTCAACAACTTAATTTGTTCTTGTTGAGATGATGTGACACAATCTAGTAAGAGTGGTTAGTTGCCTGGACTCACAAAATTCACAAGATCACATGAGATTTCAAACCGCAAGAAAATCACTGGGGTTATAAGAGGCAGACAATCATACACACACCACGTGTATGCTATTTCTATTTATTGTGGTTTAACCTGTTAAAGACAAAAACGTAAAGACAATTCTGCATTAAGCCTTATAGTCATAGCTTTCCTACTTTTGTTAAAAATGGTTTGACAGCATGGTGACTATGGAACGGTGGTTAGTGCTATTGCCTAATAGCAAGAAGGTCCTGGTTCAAATCCACAATCTGACTAGTTTGCAGTGGGTTCTCTCTGTACATTCAACCAATGTACACTATTAAGTAAATCCAACATGTTCCTTTTTTCAGTGCAGCTACAGTTAACTTTTCAACACTGCTCTCCATTTGCACTGTTTTATGTACATTTTATAATAGTTATGTATGTATCAGGGGTGGAGCCGAACCCGAATACGGTATTCGGAAAGGCACAAATAACGTGTTTTTTATGAATACTTTGTTCGAACAAATATTAAAAAAAATATTTGTATTCGGGAACAAGAAAAACTTTATATCAGAAAGTTGAGTTTCCTTATGAGACCGCAGTACATCACCGAATGAGTGAGTGACGTGTGAAAGAGGTGACTGACACCGGTTGCTCCACACAGAAACAGAGAAGGCTCGGCTGAGCCAAAAAAGACTGAACTGCATCACTATTTTTGTTGAATAGATTTTTTTGTACCTTAACTGGGTTCCGGAGGCAGTTTATAACTTTAGCGAAGATCGGGAGATTATTCCATTTCACTGCATGACTGACGTCTGCAGTTGGGTGCTTTCATGTTCGCTCTGTTTACGTAGCTCTGTTAGCTCGGTAATTTAGACAATAGGCTGTTGACAGAGTAACGTTAACGTTCGGTTTAAAAGGTTAAAACGATGCTTGTGTAGTTGTGTCGAATTGTATGCATTGTGGGAGTTATATGGTACGTTTAAGTTAGTTTAAGTTAGTTTTGCAGACAGCAAGATGTAGGCTATAGACTAACTAACTTTAGCATAGCTTCCCGTCACTCTTGAACTCTACTGAAACTCCCCACATGGATTTGGGCAACCAAATAGAAAAGAGTGTTGCTGCTGCTGAGCCATCTCTTGGTCCTCCACCAGCCAAAAAACTTGCTCAAGTTCTGTGTGGAAGCATTTTACAGTCAGTGCTGCAGATGAAACCTGTTCAGAGTCCTGTGGTGGTGGGGTTCATAATGTTCACAATGGTATTTTATTAGTTGTTGGTTTAACCATGGATGAGGCAATGGCTGTTATGTTATTTTCTTTCAATGACGTTCCTTGTTACATGTTCATTGCTGGATTTCTGGGAAAAACATCAGCTAATATTCCATATCCATAATTGCTATAATGGATATAATTAAAGAATACTTACACTATGACATTAATTAGAAGTGTAACGCAAAAAAAAAAGATTTTTAAGCCTATTTTGAATTTTACTCGAATACAAATACAAATACTTTTTCCCCCTCAACAAATACAAATACAGATACAAATACCGGCTGCTTTGCACATCTCTAGTCCACAATGAACACCATGTTTGAACATAAGGATGTCCGTAAGTGCAGGTGACACCCGGACACCCTAGGTCACAGCTCGATGATCAATTTTGTAATCATACCATCAGCTATGCAGCCATATGTTCTGGGAACTTGGTGAAGAAAGGAGCGGAGCTGTCAACTGATCACCACCTGGTGGTGAGTTGAATTTTATTATTTTTTTATTATTATTAGTCCTTTATTTATCCAGGTAAAATCTCATTTCCAGGAGAGACCTGGCATCATAGAGACCTGGCATCATAACAGGTTGTGGAGGACGCTGGACAGACCTGGTTCACCTAAACATTCAGTGAGGGTGCAGTAGCAGTGGGAGAGGCCCTGGTATGCAAGATCTTCAACTCCCATCTCCTGCAGAGCTTTGACAGCATTCTAAGGGTGGCTGGGGACATTGAGTCTGAATGCACCATGTTTAGTTCATTGATAAATTCATTATTTTATATTGTTCTTTACAGTTCAGAAGACATGTCTTCTGAGGACAGAGAAAAATTCCTGGAAAAAAATACAGATTTATTCGCTGTCTGAGCCACAAAGAAAAGGACTTGTGCAAGTAAGAAGTCTCAGAAACCATTCGATCTCTTAATCCTAAAGAAATTCTGAAGAACTTTGAATCATTCTGGAAAAAGAACAGTTCAAAGAAAGCATTAAAAGCCCCAAATTACCATGACATCCATGTCCTTGATGAGTGGATTGAAACTTGGGGGAAAAAAAAAAAACAACCCTCTATGGGTACTTTAGAATGACCAGTAAATATGTCTGTGAAGGTTCTCAGTCATCCAGGTCATCGTAGTCTGGACTTCTTTAAGTTTCTGTCCAGACACTTTTCTTTCCAAGCTCCTTAGACGACCAGTTAATATGCATGTGTCTGAACTGTGGAAAGAAGCTGGACTACTATCTCTAACTCCCCAGCAACCCAAACTCTAAATTGATCAGTTTATGCTGAAAGAATACCTAAAAACAGAATAATAAAATGGATTTAGCCTAAACTCACTGCTGCCACCACATCGTACAATCAGTTTGAGACAGTGAAACGAAACGCTGATCTACCTTCGTTTTCCTCAGTTGTGGAAAAAGTTTGTACTGACCTCGGAGCCCCTTGGATGGTGAATATCTTGTCAGAGTGCTGCTCTCCCAGTTTGGTCATCACTTCATAGAGTTCTCTGCACACCTGGATGGTTTAAAAGAGACATTTTTCAGTTCAAATGGTTTTTAAAAAAAGAAAAGAAAAGCAACCTTGTTGGTTTAGGAAATGAAAAACTCACCAGTGAGATCTCACGATGAAACTTTGCTTCAAGACTCGTCACACTCTTGAAGGTGCTGATGTAGAAGCCGACTCGGCTGCAGAACACAAAAGTAAAACTTTTTTTGTAGAAATACTACAATTTTGGGCTGTGCAGGTTCTCAGTCATCCAGGTTATGGCAGTCTAAGGAGCTGGGAAAGGGGCTGGACTTCTCTATGTTTTGTGAAGACATTTCTACTTTCTGCAATTTTTTGACAGTTTTTTCTGTTGTTAGAAAAGAGTTGGCAGGAATCGGGGACAGAGGGCCAGGGGACGAAGCTCGAACGTGGGCTGCTGTATTATAGCTTTGTGGTAATGGTCACCTGCAGGCAAGTTTTACATGAATCACCTTTTTCTTACCATTACTTCTGTTCAGCAATTTCTCTAACATTAAAACATTTCAACTCAGTGATCTGATGTAAAATCAACTTTTATCATCCAAATGGAGACACTACACTGTACTTGTTATTAATCTCTGGCTCTCTTCCACAGCATGTCTTTTATCCGTCTGTAACCCTCTTGTTACTAAAAAGACCCTTAGCTCAAGATTTGCTTTACCAGAGTGCGCTGCAAAGGAGCTCAAATGATTTGGACCAGAAGGTTCAGCTACGTACAGAAGAAGTGAAGTGAATGAGACTCAGACAGCTTCGAATTTTGAAAATGCCGGCTTGTATATTTTTCCTCATTAAAAGAAAAGAAAGAAAATTAATAACAAACGCACAATAAAAATATTTCAAATAAAATTTTCCCTTTTTGGTACCAATGTTTCAGAATCAGAATCAGAATCAGAATCGTGTTTATTGGCCGTGTATATGCACAGACACATACAAGGAATTTGGTTCCGGTAGATGGTGACTCTCAAGCACAGCATTGTATATCTCAACAACGTAAGCAGCACAATTCACCCACACACACACACACACACACGGATATATACAGCTACACATGCATACACATACATACACAAACCTACACAAGCTGTGTAAACCAACCATAAATAACCAATCTACATCTTATATACATAAAATACAGGATGACAGGAATGAAATGAAGTGAAATGAATACCACAGAATGTACATAAGGTGCAGTTGCAGTCTGGCAGTGGGAGCAGTGTGACAGTTCAACTGTTTAGGAGGGAGATGGCGAGGGGAAAGAAACTGTTCCTGTGTCGGGTGGTCCTGGTCTGCAGGCTTCTATACCGTCTGCCAGAGGGCAGCAGGTCA
>VUQG01025545.1:37793-58410 GCA_015106755.1 Etia nguti | reverse complement strand
GAGAGGGAGAAAGGGGGGGGGGGGGGGGGGGGAAATAAAGAAAAGGAGAACTAACAAAGACAGAGACAGGAGACGAAACAATGAAAACTGAAGAGAAGAAGGGGGCGAGGAAGAGACAGAAGAGAAAACCCAACAAAGTCTTTTGTTTTTACAGACCATTGGGAAAGCAATGGATTGCTTAAATGACTCCCAGTCTATTTGTGCAACCACCCAAAGTATCTCATTTGCCTTTCATGCCATTTTTCCCTATACAGCACATAATAGCCCACGCTGGTGATGTCATGCAGCAGTTACCTCTATCAGCCAATGGTGTTTCCCGGCTGTCACAGGCTGCCGTGGATGCTAAAGAGAGCAGTCAAAGTCAACAGGTTAGACACAGAAGCCCCTTAGACATGGACCACTTACTGACTCCAAGACACTATTTGCAATAAAGAACCTATTTGGCCAGAAAGTTTAAAGTGACTTGACCAAATATGTAAGGAGGAGGGTCATGGGTGCTAATGTCATGGATGAAGGGTAAAAGAAACAGGAATCTCCTTAAACACTGGCCATTTTTATTGCAATGATTCGAGAGCACGTTGGCTTTACCGCGTTAAAAAAAAAACATAACAAAACAACAACTAAAAGTTTTAGCCAACCCCTAAAGCACTACTGTAATATCGTGTGTGATTTTTGGGTCATTGGACCGATTTCATAAAGCGAGTGCTTTTTCCACTTCAGTTGCTGCATTTTGTCTGCCGTGTAACCCTTGACAGAGCTCTCTCTCAAAGGATGAGTCATGCTGTGCCAGCTTCCAAAAACCCAGCTGAGTGCCAGCAAAGCCGCGGATCTAAAAGCTGTCTACATAGTAAGTTTTGTTAGCTTTTTTAACGCCACTAACTTCACTGTAGAGATGCATAACAGAACACATTTTTTCAAAAAGTTAAAGAAAATCAACAGATTTAATTAAGCTCCCCATGCGGTGCGCTAAGCCTGCTTTTTACCTACTGCTAAAGACGTGAAAGCTTTAGATATGTTTTAATTAAATGCTTCTCAACTTTGGACAGTTGGCTGAACAAAATTAATGATTTGAGAGTGATTTGAATTTTCTGTAGTTGTTTGTATGATGTGGTCAGTTAAGAAATATAATAAGAGAATGAAGACAATAATAACGCAATAATAACTAGCTGCTGTCCCACGGGCACTGCTGTTATCCTGTCTTTTCCATTGGAAAGTTATCTAACACTTGAAAATGGATGTCCATTAAAAGATGTTCTTTCTGACCCACGCCCCGCCCCTTACACCATCATGGTGCCTCTGCTATTGTTGCTGTTATCGGCAGTGAGATGTTTAAAATGAGGCGCCTGACAACAGATAACATCTGAAAGGCACTGAATCCATTATGGCGGTTGATGTTCCGGGAAAGGGTAAGGAGAAGGCTCATCTGGAGGTTTGGAGTTTGGAAAGCAGGAAAGAAGGGAGTTGAAAAGAGACAAAATGGGAGCGAGAGGAGACAGCAGGACCGTGGTGCTTTTTCTTATCTGTCTGGCTCCAGTCCACATTGATCTTTAGGGTGGGAAACATCCAAAATTGAGTAAACAGAAATTATTTTCTTGCATTAAAGATGCAAATTGCAATATTGCTATAATATATATATTTTTTTTTTAGGCTAGCATCAATTCTTATAGAGTCAGAAAGAGACAAAAGCACATGAAACTGCTACACAAACCCCACGGATCACCTAGATTGTTCTTTACATTAATGAGAAAAAAGAAATATGAGTAAAAGGCAAAAGCAAAGCAATTAATTCCCAATAAATATTCTAAACGTTTAAACTTATAGTGCACTTTTGGAAGGAAAACAGCACAATTCTTCTGAGGATGACTTATACCATTCCAACTTCAAATATGACATTGAAATGGCAGCAATGGGAGACACAGTGGTGTTTATCTGCACTTATTCTAATGCTTCTGGAATGATACACGTCATCTTTTCTGCACATGTGCACACATATGAAATGTGCCAGCTGCAGTCACAATAGTCAACAACGCCCGGCCATAACGCTTCGTCACGACGAGGATCATCCCCACAGCTGGCAGGTACAACCGCCAATCAGATTAACTGGGCAATTACACTTCTAATGTGCCACGCAAAAACCTAACCAATTACCTGCACTCAGCCAGATGTAACCTGAAGGTAAGGCCAGATGTGAAGACGTGAAGTCTGTTAAATCACAAATCAAATTTGGCATGTAAATGGAGAGTTATGGAAATCTGAATAGCTTTTTAATACGAGCAGTAAAAACAGATGAGCTTTTAACAGCTGCTGCAATAGAGAGCCTTTTTGGGTAATGTGTGCCATAAAGACCACACTGTAACAGTTGGAGACACTGTACATCCTGATGAGAGCTGATTATTCACAGAAGGTAGATTCTGAAACAGACACCATAGGGTACAATCCCAAGATTAAGAATCTCTGTTAGACATTTATAGCACGTTATATACTTTATGTTAAGTTCCTCAATTAGGGAAGCCGTTATCTATTAAAGCTGTCAAAGTGTCTGTGCACGTTTCACTGCACTGTCTGCATTTCCCCCTAAACTAAACTCGGTTTGTTATTCCCCTCGCATATCAGAGCGGGTCTGCAGCAACAAGGCCAGACTGACAGCCTTATCCACAGCCAACAAATACAGCAAACTTCCACCTTCACTGGCAAATACAGCTCTGAAGGGAGTTATGGAGCAAATTATACTGCAGCACAGCTTCAACAGCCACATACTGATGAAGCATGAAATTGTGACTTGTTACAGCAACTCTAGCTAGAGATTCAAATTAGTGACTAACACTATAGGTAGGGTACTGACTTGCACTCTGATTAACCAGCTAGTTTAGCAGCAGAGGCTGGATGCATGCATAAGTTGGGTGATAAGAGCGAGAGGGGGAGTTTGGGGTAAATAAAGAGGAGGGAGTTATTAAAGAGGAGAGGTGGAGGTTTGTTGCAGGCCGGCGTAAGGGTGGTGTCTTACCAAATCTCTGGGGATTTGCATCTGGGGTTCAGCATTCTAGAGGATGGAGGAGGGACAGAAGAACCAAAAGTAATCAGGAAATAAAATATACTTATTTACATAAACAGTGAACATTCGACTATAACAGTGATGCAGTTCAAGAAAATGCGCATGCAGGACATGAAAATGATAAATCTGAGAAAGGTGGGAAGTTCCTGTCGGGTGCAGAGACTTTGAGTATCAACCGTGGCTCGAAAACAACTGAAGCGGTTGCAAAGACAAAACGTCATATCATCGAAATACTGCCTTTGCATCTGCACAAACTTTTACAGTTTCACTTTCATTTACTCTAGAGCTGCTCGAATGAGTAGTTTTTTTTTTTTACCATCCAGCTGTGCCCTATCACATCGCAAGAAAAACGGCCTGAATAAATTCACAGCCACAATCTTTACAAGTAAAATGCTCCGTGTAGACCGAGATTCTGAAATAAACTTTCGCACAGTTTTGACTGTAAATAAAATGCCAGCATCAAAAACAACAAATCTTGGTGAGCAACAGAATTTGGCCAAGCCCAGCCCAAAGTGGGGTCAAAAAAGGATCGTCAAATGCATTCTGCACAGTTTAGAAATCGCTTTGAAAAAGTTGCCTGAATTCAACTGCATTCAAAACTGAGACTGTAAAGGACAGGGCTGCTTTTTACAATGCTGCTTCTCTCCGAGTGAAACTAAATGTGATTTTATGCCAGATTTCTGTATTGGTGGTGCAGGAATTTGAATAATAATACAGAAAATCTGAATAACATTTCCAATTTCTTTGTTAGTCTACCATTATAGTGTAAGCTCAATTTCCTGTTCAGCGTATTATGTGTCATACTGATGTAGTTTCACATTAGTGATAAAATAGATTGTTCGGCTTAGATTAAGGGCTCTTTATACCTGCTGAGAATTATGTCACCTGTAATACAACAGCTGCTCACTTAATTCTTTTCATTACTCTACATTAGATTTAATATATTAGGCTTAGTAATCGCCATTTGTAATTCATAACTATGTGCCAAGAAAGCCCAATGTCGTTTTTTTAAGCTTAAATTACCCAAGTAATGTGCTACTATGAATTTAGAACATCTTTCACCCTTATGTTGTTGTTAACTGACAGACTGTTTCGTCTCTACAGGCTCTAAAACGCAGAAGAAAAAGTGCAGTCTAGCTTTAGATGAAGACTCAAGCTGCTCATTTTGTGCACTGGACCTCATCTCCCTCGAGTCCCATCTCAGCCCTTTCACATCGCGTTCTCCACCCTCTGCAGCTGATAACCACAGATCAAATAAATCCTGCCATCTAACTACCAGCTATGCAGAGTCAGCCAGACTTAAAGCTCTGCTGTAATCTAAAGATGAGTATCGACCAGTGTGGCAGTTTGCCTCATCAAACTTCACCCATGGCGACAGCCAGCCAATAGCCTCATCTGCATCGCTCACTGTGATAATTGTCACCAATCAGCCATTTGATTGGCACCGCTTGCTAGTGAATAGCTGTTTGTGGCTCTACTGGCTGTCATGGCTTCTGAAGGTACAGGGAGAAATAAATTTTTGCTACAGCAGAGCAGAGATTTAAGGCTGTTTGGTGCCATTACTCACGTTAGTACTCAATAAGCTGTGTGTTAAAGCCAGCTAGCAGAGGTAGGGAGATAGCAGAGAAACCTTGACTGTTGCTTTAGAGTAAACACCAATGTGGTTTAAAGCTCACACACAGCCTCCACTGTTCACTTCCCACACATTAAAAAAGCCACTTAATTCTCTGCGTTCTGCCATCTTGCTTTTCGCCTTGGTCATTATAAGCTCCCTTCCGGACTGAAAAAAAAAAAAACTTTGAGGTAACGCAATACATGCAGAGCATCCTATTACATGTTTCTGCAAAGATAATTAAGTACAAGATCTGGCACCATGTAAAAAAATGAACTTCACGAACATAAACAAACATGAAAACTAAATTAGCATCAGTATGCATGAATCACTGAGAGTGGCTTCTGCCAAGACTGAGTGACAGCAGCAGCATCCAAAAACCGCTCACAAACAGTTGTATTTCAGTTTGTAAAATGTAATGTGTGTGGACTATGCCTGATTGATATTCAAGCCAAGTGTGTTTTTCACTCTCTGCCTGCTACCTGCCCTGCGTCTGTCTTTTCATCCACACATCCATCAATCTACCGAGTCAGCTTGGAGGCAAAACACAGTGAGAGGAGATGGAAATGCAGATGCAGAGAAGGTTACCCACCAGAAGTGAAGAAAGAAAGGGAGCTGGTGAAGTAGAATGAAAAGAGCGGGAGAGGAGGGTGATGGATAATGAAAGACTGAAGACAAAGTGAAATCGAGAGAAAAAGGAGAGGGTGAAAAGAGAGCTCTACAGGTTTCCACCGAGGCTAGCCGCGACTTGATAATAAAGAGCGGTGCGGTGATGGAGGAGGACAATCAATCTGCATGCTCGGCTAGCGCGCTGTGTTAGCTAGGAAATGAGAAGACGGCACAGGCCTCACCGGAAGGATTAACAGGGCTTGTGACAGCACAGGAACACACATGGAAGCACTCGCACACATGTGCCAGAACACACCCATAATCTATACTTATCCATGCAGAGGGGGACTGTCTCTGTATATACATCAATTACATATATATGTCATGACATGTATTATGGTGACAGGGTGAAGAGCTGCAGTGGTGCTTCACTGAGATGGCGAGCAGCCAACATACCACTTCTCGGGGTAGGAAAGCATCCTCCTGGCGTAAAACCAGCAGCCCCACAGCCCCGCCCATGGGTGTAGCTCTAAGCAAGGAGACCACCTCCTCCTGGGTCCGCCCATTCAGGTCCACGCCATTCACCTGAACAGGAGACACAGTGATTGGGTTAAACTCTAGATTATCTTGTATGGATTATTATCTAGACTTGTTTTAAAGAAGGTGAAACACTCAAATCGCTTAATTATGCCTTTTGGCCGTGACAGAAAAGCAGCAACACTTTACATTTTTTATCAAAGCGGCAGATGGTTCGTTTTCTAATATGATTAGTCGATCAACTAGTCGTTTTAGCCCTAGTTCAAACAAAGTTTGAAAATGAGAAAAACATGAGGATAAAAGGATTGAAAGTTTTGGTGGAATAACCCCATACATTCAGAGCTGCACAGTGTAATCCTTTATGCAAATGGTTTGCAACGTGGGATGATGCAACTTCAAAAGCCGTTCTGTTTTTGCTGCACGAGATAGCGTGTGAAAGCATAGTCTCTGATTTAATTTCAGGATCCCCATTTCCATTTAAAACAGTTACGAGAAAGGAATTTGTTACACTTCAGCAGATGGCAAGCAGCGTATATCACATATTTTAAATTGCAGTTTCTCGTATTTTGGAACGAAATCACCATTCCTACGTGATGCACATCTACTTTCCAGATCACACGGTCCAATCACCATGTAAGACTTTATTAAATGACTAAATTAAAGCCTTCTCACATATGTCTTGTAAAGTATTACCGCACTTTCCCACGCTTACCTCTAGCAACCTGTCTCCTGCCTTGAGACGGCCATCTTGGATAGCGGCTCCTCTGGGCAGAATATTCTTCACGTAGATGGGTGCTGAGCCCCCAATGGGAACATCCCGTGAGGTTATACTGAAGCCGAGTCCCTCGGGGCCTGCGGGATGAGCGGGTGAATAAGTGAGGATGCAAAATCTAATGATAGAATCTGGTTATATCTCGACGCACAGCCTCTTGATCTCAAGCTGCTAAAAATATGCTAACATTCAACTGATAAAACTCTCCTGTATCTGAGAGGGCAATAATATTGGCTAGTGTTTTGGGAGACATTTGGCTGAGAGTCAAGTGGGTTCTTTCATTAGGAGTAAAGGGTTGGTATGAATGTAGCTGTCCCACCCGAGGGGAACACTTGACCCATTAACAATGAGTACCTCATCTCTTTTAATGGAGCACACTCCTAACCAGTTTTTCCAGCACCATCATACAGTAAAAAGTGGCCCACCTTACCTGAATTAAAGAGTGCGCCCCCCAATGTCAGAGGAAATAACTGTAATCCACATTAATAAGTGAGGCCGTTGTTTAGGCCACCGTGAATTTGCTATTGCGATTTCGTGATAAACATGATCCGCCTGATTCTGTCTGATTCAGCTCAGCATGCAGCTGGCTGAATGATTACATCATACTTTCAGGAAATAATCAGTAGCATATCATGATGCTGCAAAAAAAAAACCATAGAGACAATATAATCAGCGTTACAGCAACAACCGGTGCCGTAAATATCGCAATAAATGTCTCTCACACCATCATTTATGAAATCTGAGCTCTGTGTTTTGAAAAGAACACACCAACGACTCTCTCCTTTCCCTCGTGACCTGGCCTTTAAGGCACACAGTACCCTGAGATGTTGTTGATCTACATGTGCTCATTAACCTATGTTTCTGTGGGCGGATTGCATTTGGCTTGTGTACGTTTGTAAGTTTTGCCTGCAACCTCGTACGAGTGCATCATTATGAACCATTAGGAACGCAAGTCTGTGTCTCATATTATCCATATTCCTAGCAGACAAACAAACAATTTCCTATTATTGGGCAACTTGAAGTTGCAGGGAATGAAGAGAAATCCTCTACCCTGTCAGCACAGCACTTAAGTAGGTTTGTGGTGAATAATTAAAGTAGTTTGTACATTGCAGGGCAATGTGACTGCATGCTTTTAAAGTCTCAGTTTGAACCAGTCAATAATTACACGCAATTATGTTGTGCCAATAAGAAAGTTCAGCCTGAAGAAATGTAATACTTTTGCTTGATTTTTAATTGGAGCCAGAAATTGAAAAACAACCTGGGTCAAAAAACACATAACACATATTACACAACAGGGTTAGGGAGTGGGTAACCAGAACTTTTTTTGGGGGGGGGTTTCTGCAAATGTAATGCAGCTCTAAACTTCTCCACACAAAACCTGCAGGAACAGAACAGAAATGTCTAAATCAGTAGGACAAGTCAATAAATATAATCTAGCGGAGCACATGTGTGAATACTGCAGGTAAAAAAGCAGCAAATTAAAACTGAACTGAGCATTTACGGTCGTGAGTAGATGTCTGACACAGACTGCTCTTCTCTGCAGCATCTATGAAGGAAAAAAACGCCACAATGTCTAGTGTATTTCTCCAGATAATCAACATACTTGAGTAACTTCTCCCACATAAAGATTACTGTACAAGCGCTCAGAACTTGTGATCATGTGATATGTTTCTGTAAATAAACAATTTGAACAGATACTGTGTGTGTGACTGTCCAGAAAAGTTAATATAAAAACAATGAGGAGCATTTTTGCTGTGTAGGGGTTTTGGCCTTAATACCCCCCCCCGCCCCCCGTGCCTGTCTGAATGAGCCGATGAAAAGAATAGCACAACACTTAGCCATCCCTGTTTCACATCCTCTACCTAATCCCCTGCATTGATGAGCCAATCAACTTCCCGCAGGCATTCGAGGTGCGGCATTAAACTCACCGGTAAATGCTTGTAGAGTTCCTGGCTTTAAACAGGGAGGAGGATCTTTAAAACTCCCATTAGCTTGATTAAGACATACCTAAGCAATTTCCTGTGCAGAAATAAGATTCTGTGATTGATTTTGATACTCTCTGGGATTTGCAAGGAGCCTGGTGTCTGATTCAAGCACATAAGAAATGCAGGAGCTTAATCTGCGCTCAAAGCTGTAGGCTTAAGTCGGTACTCAAAACAAAACAGATGAGCCAAACAGCCTCTTGGGAATCACTGTTAATCCATGTAAGTGTCTGCTCCAACAACAGCAAACAAAGGTGGAACGAGAAAAGATAACATCTTTGACTGTGAACATAACAGATCTCCTGCCATATCATGCACAAAATGCAGTGTTTTCACAAGTGTTTTGTCAGCGAGCGGGCAGATGAGAATGAGAAGAGCGAAAAAAACCTGACAGAAGAATGGATGGTAAGAACTGTGAGTCAGGAATTTTTAAAAAAAGCAGCTGGACGTTTTTATGTTTTATGTTCTGGCTTGATTCCCGCCCCACAAGAGAGGACAGGTTTGGGTGAAAACTTCAACGGGCATATGGTGCAGCCCTGTCAGACTCTTTGCTGTGGCATTTGACAGTGCACGGGGACGAGCGGCTGCTTAGCAACAAGCTCTCTGGCCCCGAGACCTGGCACCGACACCTGGAATCCTGTTGGCAGAGGTTTGCACCACCTGTGTCCACTGTCAGTCAAAGTGTATACCAGGATCCCTGCAGCTTTGCAGTCCTAATGTCGCCTGTTGCTCCATATTTCCATCTAACCAGATGCTGTTTGCTTTTATCACCCACTTTTTCCACATCTTGCATCAGTACGGATAGCTCTGGATGGGTTTTTTTAAGCCTCTTACATCCTTGTTCACATATTTCACGCTGCCGTGCTTGAACCATCTTCCAACAAAGTGTTCCTACACTTGTTTGCAAGGAATGAGGAAGCTGCTTGTTTATTGGGTAGAAATAAAAAGGTTAGACTGATGCTGTGTATTTCTCTAATTCTTAAAAAGCCAGGGAAATGCAAAGCATGAGAAGAGACTCACAGATCCTCTGGAAAGAGTCTGAATACACTTCAAAAACAAAATGAAATAACCTAACCCCTTTACAGCAGTTAGGATGACTTTGCTTTTTTCTTCTTTAGAAACAATAAAGATCTTTCCTGATAATGAAAGCTCCAAATGTTTTTCTGGGATTAAAAAAAAAAAGAAGAAGATTGTTACGGCCAATCAGACTGAAAAACACAAGCTAAACTGCCTGAGATGTGACTGACCCAGCTAAAGAGATATGACCTAAGTTATGGTGAGTTAACTGATAAAAACTGCATCATGTATGTGACAATCTTACAATGAAAAAGTTAACCTCATGAAATTTTAATACATAATTAGTGTTATTAATAAGCTTATGAGACTAGTAATGGTTTATGATATATTACCTTTGAGTTGAAACCAAAACCGCCACGAACACTAAAGCAAAGTTTGTGCGTTTTTGTGGAGACCTCCTCACCTTTCTTTAGCTGAATGCTGAGCCTCCTCCCGACTTTTTTCGCATAGCCTCCTGCTGGAGTGGAGTTCATCCCCTTCTGCGGTGAGTGGGTGTGACCTGTCGGGGGCTTGGCCGCAGAAACCGCAGGGTGAAGCAGAGGGGGGTAACCATCAGTCGACTCTGAGAGTGCATGGGGGTGGGGGTGCGGATGGGAGTGTGGGTGCATTTGGGAACCGTGCCGGGACATCCGCTGCGGCGTGTGGTCGATGCCGGACACAGTGCTGCCGCTGAGGGAGTCGGGGCTGAAACGGCCCGAGGCGTACGCGGGGTTCCTCTCAGCGTGGGACAGCTGCTCGTAGTGGGCCTTCATCGACGACGGCACCACGTGGAACATGATGACCGGAGAGCGCATGGCTTGACGGAACATATTCTGGGCTCTGGGATAAAGACAGTGGGAGGAAATTTACGAGTTTTAGGATGGTTTAAGGATATGGAGAAAACAAAGGATAGACACAGAGGGAAAACTCAATCATTCCAGCCGTACATACTACTGTTAACAATCAAATGCAATATTTGGCTGTACAAACTTGCCAAGTAGAGCACTCCATCTACCCAGTGTCTCTCAAATACACACACACACACACACACACACCCATTCGTACTATATATAAAATCCATCTTCGCCCACCTGAACATTCTGACATGTTAATTAATACTCATTGCCAGCGTGAGCGGCTCTAGAAAGTGACTGAACCCTCCCCAACAGCTCCATCACATAATCCCCTCATTTGGCTCCAGATGAAGGAGACCTCCAGTCGTCGAATACTTTGCAGAAAATCCTCTTTTAAAACCCCTTCGGTGTGAGCCCGTGTACATTAGGTGTGAATGGAAACTTATGTTGGCTGTCAGCGCCCTGTAAAACCAAAGCCTTGTTAGCACCACCTGTTTCAATAAAGCAAACGTGGGTCCCCTGACAGCTGAACAGACGTTTGAGAAAATGGTAGGCCCCAAGAATTTCTATTGCTCCCGCTCCACCCCCAGACCGATAACCAAAAGTCGCGCTGCCGAAGAATTTCTTTGTGAAATTCCGGGCCTCTTTTCCCAGCTACCAACAACCTTCCCTCAGGGGGATGGTCTCGTCACAGTGTCTTTACAATTTCAGGCTGGATCGAGTGTCAGAGGAGATGTAGTCTGCCCCCTTATGAAAATAAATAACAAGAGCAACTGTTGCACTAATGCACTTGTGGCAACACTATGTATGGAAGCTTTATTCCCACCCATCACATAACTTGTGGCTCCAACTGCAGGAATGGCTGGAACATGACAACATGACCGGGATCCAGAAGTTGGTTGGTTCACCCAAACTATTCTTGTATACCCCCACTCATACTTTTGGTGCAACTGCTCAGTTTCTACACAGTAAACAGTTCTGACAGCACATTCCTTGTATTATCAAAACAGGAACTCTGTGTCATGTAAGGGATATTACTGAAGTAAAATCCCATTAATCTCCATTATAATGAGGTGGTAGCAAAAGTCTCAAAACCTGAACTTATCAGAAACCAACCAAAATGATCTGTGTGACTAGATTCTGATTTAATTAGTTTGTTAAATGTAGATATATATATTGTTGTCTGTGTATAATTTAGGAAGACCGACTCTTTACGTTTCGAGGAATGGTTAAATCCAGCAAGACACATCATTAAGCATCTATACATGGTCATGTGTGGGTGGTACTTTGCATAATAGGTGTCTTACATAAGGTGCACCACTTTGGAGCAGCTTATTGCATTTGAAAACATGCATATACTTTGTATAAATTTAATGCTGGCAAAAAAAACATCACAAACAAAAAGCATCGCTGCATTGCTGATAATGCAAGTAGAACTGCATACACAGCATATAGGTTCGCATGCATCATACGGGATCTAGATAATGGGTGGATGTGTGAGTTTGGTTAGGCAGGGAATAAAAGCAGGAGACATGAACAGCACTGAAAAGGAGAAGCTGTGAATTTTAGGAGATTTATTCCCATTCCTTCTGACAGAAGAAAAGAGAAAGTAGCGAGAGTAGGAGTCCAGCGAAGCTGTTACTGCTACTGAGACACAAGGGAATAAAGGCTAAGAGGATTGCAGGGACGACTTGAGCAATTGAGGCTCTGACCTACAGGAGTTAAATAGGGAAAGGTTAGCTTAGCACAGTGACAGGCAGCAGAGGAGACTGTGTGCCGGCAAGAGAGAGAGTAAAATAGGCATGAGGAGAGAGGAGAGCAGCCAAAAAAACAGAAGAAGAATGTTTCAGACTATGGGTATAAAAAGCTAGGGAAGAGGCGATGGTGCGAAAAAGCCATTCACACAGGAAGACCAGGGACCACCAGAGCTCAACAACGGCTCCTGTGAGCTGCAGTCTTACTGTTCAAATCGGATGTTTCGCAGGTCTCCGTTATTGATACGGACGATACAGTCGTTCTCCTGGAAGAGGCCCTGCTGCTCGGCCTTCCCTCCCCTCTCCAGACGCTTGACCAACAAGCCAAGAGTCCTGAAATGTTCAGAAGTTCATGTCAAGAGGATGCAGTGTCTGTGGATTCAACATGGCCGTTAAAACACTGTGGCCTGCACAGCCGGGTGAAGAAGACACTATTTGCTCACTAAGACTTTTTTGCACACTGTGTAAAAGCGTGTGTCTTTGTCCTTGTGAGGGGTTATAAAATCTTTGATCACGCCTTGATATTCGATACAGTTTAAATTATTCTGACCACAGAAAAGCATTTTTTTTTAATTTTAACAATCTCTCTTCCCGTGGCCAGATGGTTATTCAAGAATCATCAATGTGAAGCTAATGAAAAGCCTTTTTTTTGGCAAAAAAGACAGCTATGCCTAATTGCTGCCTCTGCTTCATCATGCAGTAGTAGTGAAGAGAGTACAGTGTGGTCCTGTCATTTGCATCATCAGTGTACCAATGAGGCTTATGAGAGAAAATAGTCGCATCACATCAGGGTGCTTTAGAGGCTGTGTGTGGGGGAGGCATCTATTCAAAGGCAATCAACACATTCAAAACCTCAAATGTAGTTCTGGTAGGGTTGACGCTTTGCATGTGTTAATTTTCGAACCTCTTAAGCTCCTCTGTCCCTTTTCTGAATACAAAATAAACAGAGTGGTTTCTGAGAGGTATAAAAAAAAAAAAACAACAGTATTAAAGACTGATGGCAGACAGTAGCTGGTATATCACGCTGTAGCTCTTCAGCCATGCTGAGCTTCAACGCTTGTCGCTCTGTAATCCAGTGTGGCAAACTGGCTTATGCCTCCCCGCACAGCCACAGCGAGGGGGCTAACTTCACCTGAAAGGGCGCTTTTTGGATTATAGACCAGAGAACGAGGAAGAAAATCAGCTATGGGTAGGGAAGACGGCGCGACCCTAATCGAGTCTTCTTCGGCATATAGTCCGTGTCTGAGAGCATCAAGGATTTTTCTAGGGTAGTATGAGCGAGTGTGGGCTAGGTAAATTGGGTTGATTTTAGGCTTTAATACTTGCCCTCGCCTCGGGCTTATAACTCAATATGAATGAGAATGTGATTACTCTGGGGGGCAGAAAAGTTCAGGAGTTGAAAAAGTTCAGAGACAATTCGGCTGATTGAATTTGAGTGAGAACACAATGTGATTTGCTGTGGAGGGGCCCATTTCTCTGATGAAAGCTGGGCATCTTAATCTTGGTGAACCACCCAAACTGACATTTCCCCAATAGCAGAAAAGCACATTATAAATGTGCTTTTAGACTGATTAAGTTGGGTAGAGAGAAAAGTGATATGATTTTGATTTTCAATAAAGTACAACAGAGACTTTATAGTCAGTGATGGCATTTGCGAGTCTTAGTTTAGATTGATACATAGAGGAAGTCTGGGAATGTGCAAGGCTGCGGTTGGCTGGTGGGAAAATATCTTAGACAGGAAATATGTTGGCACTATGAAATTATATTAGACCTAAATAACCTGGTCGGTGCTGGGGTTTATGCTTTTTTTTTTTTTTTAATTCTCAAAATCAAAGGTCTACATGTAAACTTCAACTTTAAAAACTAAGACTACGCAGACAGCTAGCTGCATGGGGTTTGCTCTGTAGTTTTGTTATAACCTCAAAGGCATTCTTGATGTGGATCTTCAAAAACCAGATGTGAAATTCCACTAATTCCTTCAGAGTTTTGTTCCATGTGTGCTTCTGAATGCGAGCGTATAGATGTGTGTGTGTTGAGTGCGCTGCTCAGTGTATTCTTTAAATAATGTAAAGCTGATGTGACAGCAGCCACAGAGAAATAAAACGGTCACCTGCAAACCCCAAACAGCCATGATTAATCACTGTAAACTGGCAAATTGCTTCATGATGCCGGCATGAAAACCTCTGTGGTGGCGCGCGCGCGTGTGTGTGTGCTTGTCATTCAGCCTGTATGAGTGATGAAGTTATTACACTTTGCCACCAAAGAGGAATGTGTGGCATGCATGGGCATTACTGTGTGGGAGTGTTTCTGAGGTAATGCAGCCCGCTTCTCTCCAGGGGTTTTGCAAAAAATCAAAAAGGCCAAATTAACACATTTCGTGACATTTGTTACCAGAAACCAAATTCAACCAAGGAGAATTTCTTTTATGGGACTACAATAAGGCTGACAAGTCATCAGCTAAAGTGGGCAATTTTCTTTTTTCCATTTTCTTTTCTTACATATAAAACCTGTCAGACGTGTGCCAGTGGCAAAAACTAAAAGTGAAAAGATATATTAAAAAAGAAAAGCAGAGACCAAATGTTTGCAAAAAATCCTAATTAAACATAGGCAACTAGCAGAAAGAATTAAACAGTAATCCTACATGTTGTAATTGTGTTCTGCATCATGTATTGCTAACACTTTCCCGTGGAACCCCAAATACATAAGAGTGCTTTGTGTGCTCTGCAGTGCTATTCATCAGTCTAGATAGTTATGGTGTGCTTTGGCCAGTTTTTGAGATATTGGCTTTAGAAATGTGATGCAGCACAGCAAAAGTCAGGCAAGCATGAAGACTGAGAATCCAAAAACAGCCGAGCAATGACACAATCAAGAAAATACACATTCTTTACATCACTATCTACAGAAAGCTCTCAAAACTATGATCAAAAAACGGTTTATTGAACAGTTTCTAATGCATAAACTGCAAATAAACAACTCAATATTTTTGGGTGCAAAGTGGACAGTCAGCCAGCAAAATCTGCCCCCTCTTAGTGAGGCTAAACTGGAAAAACCGGAGAAACTGGACTGTGGCCATAACACAGGTTAATTTAAACATAGTGGAGTTTTTAATCAAAAGTACAATACCTTATAAATTAGTTGCCACAAACTAAACCGCATTAATAACTAAAGCATGGACACAGTTTGGCAGTTTTTTGGTATGTTCATGAAGAAATTTTACAATTTTAGGACATACTGCATTAAAAAAAAAGTAAAAATTGCAAATATTAGACTTTAGCCTGATTTTTTTTTTGCATGCTCTGTCTGCCTTTTTTTGGATTTAATGAAAACTCAAGACCCTTGAGATGCTTAAACTGGCACAGGGAAAAAAAAAAGAGGAAAATCAGCAGGAATGTCTTCATCCAGAATTCATGATCTGCTTACTTAAAGACAAAAAAAAAATCCCCACAAACTTCACTATGAGCAGATACATACAGGAACTCATTTCTTACTGTACACAGTAAGTACAGTCTGCCAAATGAAAGGAAGGCACAGCTACTGTAGCTAATCTTACAGCTACTGCTGTCGATATTTATGTCTTGTAACACTGTCAAGAATGAGACAGAGTCACTTGTCATGAATAGATGCATGCATGCAAGTTGGTAGAAGTTGGTTAGAAAGAAAGTTCCGACATGAAACTCAATACATTAAATGTATTTTTTGGCTGTTTGAACATCATAAGGCTAGTGCAACTGAGCTGCAATATATTTAAGAGCAATCAGACAGATGATACCCCAGAACTGGGCAACTTGTATCAAAAGAATCTAGATGGATAAAAAGCACTGCAGGTCATAGAACAAGAAAAGTCTGAATTGGGCTGAATTGGCCCTTTGAGCACACATATTTCAAATATTTAAGACCTTTATGCAAAAACCTGTTAGCGTAGTTAAACCTGTGGACACCATGTCTGAATGGCCCTCATATTTATTTTCTTCTAGCCTGTTTGAAGAGCACAGCGGTTCTGCTCTGGTTATTTTTACCTGCGGTCCCTGCCACTGAAAGGCACCACGTGGATCCCCAGGGGCCCACCGTCGTTTGACACCTCCACCAGTTTGACAATGTCTCTGGGATCGGAGACGGATGAATGACAGAGAGAGACGGGGGCGGGTAGGTGGGTTGGGGAGGAGGTGGGGGGTGGAGATCAGAGGAGAGGGGTGACACCATGTGGGCAAAAATAAAAACAGGAAATGAGGCAATGAAAGACAGAAATATTATGACAACAGCTCAGTGGTGCAAACAAACAAATAAAAATAGAAGTCAAGGAGGTGTCAGAGGAGACAAAAAACACAATAAAACAGAGCAATCCAAAGAAATCAAACACATGTAAGGGAAAACAAAAAAAAAAAGGCTTTCAAAAAAATCCTCACACCCCCAATTCGGACTTAAGATGCTCTTCAGAGGGTGTAATGAGACAAATGCAGTGTGTTTGCTTTTTGGGGCGTGGGACCTTAATCCTACGACACATTAATATCTGTGGAGTGGAAAATTGCCCATTCAAAGCTGGAATTAAGCTGCATGTAACCGAATGGGTGCTGTTTGAAGTTGTACATAGTGGGGTAGAAACTGAGTGTTAATTAGAAAGTTCCTAAACCAAATGGTACAGAAAACAATCAAGTCAAATCAATGTGACCGCACCACACAGACACATTTAACATCCACTTATCCAAGAAAGAAATATGTCAAAATTTGAAATTTAACACTGTAGCACTAATAAGTTCCCTAAAGAGGAATTCAGCTTCCTCTGCTCTGCTGGAAAATCTCTTCTGGCAGCACTCTGCTGAAACGCACAGTCAAACTTGGCAAGAAAAAAAGAAAGGAAGCAACTTCCTGACAAGATGCTGGATCAACATATCAGGTTCCTTGAGAATAAATGGTACATGTTACTCAGATTTGAGAGGTGTGAGCATCAGCGACTTGATGAACACTTTTGGGTCAATAAAGATATGTTTTTTTTTTTAAGCATGTCTGATGTCCTTGAGTACGGATGCAGGTGTTTGCAGATAAAAAGCAACACAAACCAAAATTTTCCAAAAAGTTGTACAAAAAGCTCAAGTTCACTGACGTTTTGTCTTTTGTATGTAGAAACTGAAAACTGATCAAGTTCAAAGATGAAAACAGCGACGGGGGAGACCTAATAATGAAAGAAGTGACAGAAAGTTGCATTCCTAAGGATGTTAAAGCATTTATATGTAAATTAATATGCGTGCTGATATTCTTTTAAAAGCCAAAAAAAACCCAAAACAGTTCCAGCTATTTGCATTTCTGAGGCTGTCCATACACTGGCAAATATTATAAAGATGCTAGACCTAATCCATTCACAGCTTTGATACAATGACTATGATTAGCCCAGGGAAAATGGGCCCCTTACTGACAACTAAGAGGCAGGAGAAACCAGAGTCTCTGGGAAATCATAGGAATAATAATACCATACCTGCATATTAAACTGGAAGCATGCAATGGAGCAAAATAACAAAACAAAACACAGTTGTTAATAACAGAAGCTGAATGGGTTAGTGCGTGGGAGAGCTCTGATGGCGAGACGAGGATCATTTTGCTCCCACAAAAGAGAATTATGTAAATCAGAAAGCAGGGCTGAAAATGAGATTTTCGACAAACAAACCTCGGCTACAATATAGAACCTGCTGCTTTAGCTTTTAAGTGCCTATTATGTGAAGAAAGCAAGCGGAGAACAGATTTACAACGGTCAACTCTGAAGAGACATTCTAGTCTCGAACAACCGAAGTTGTTACGTCTTTATTTTAGGTTGTGTCCGTCATACTTAATACTGCACGTACCAGGTTGCTGAGATGCGGAAACAGTGTCACAGTACGAGCAAGACCTCAGGACCTGAACTTTAATAACCCAGGCTTACAGAGGTGTGGCAACACCACAAATATTGCAAGTTTCAGCCTACACATTTAGTTTAAACACACATAATTCAATGTATGCTTTATCTTTGAATGATCTTTTGGTCAGAGTCACTTGGAGAGGATGAGATTGACAAAGCTACGTGTCCTCTACAACCATCATTCTAGCGAAGGCAAAGACGCTGATCAGTAAGTGACTTACTCTAGTGACCTCACAGCAGTGTGGTCAATGGAGTCAGCTCGGCCAACAGGCTCGATCCTTCCGTTTTCTTCTTCTCTTGCCGCTTCCTCCTGGAACAAAACAAAAGGAGGAAAAAAAGAAGAATTTGAAGTGAGTGAAACTCAAAAAGCACAAGAAGACTTGAGCCTGAATCTCTTTTACATAAACAGATTAGTCTGAAACATTCAACTAGGCCACCACATTACAAGTATGAGGTAGATGAATCCTGCTCTAGTTCAAAAGGACTGAATGATGTCCATACGACTGCTGGCAACACACACATCCATGACTAAATGTCTGCACGATGAAACCGCATACACAATTTTCCAGTTTTTCTTGCCAGCTAATGAATTGGTTGACAGTCACTCACATTATCTATGCTTTACAGAAAAAATGATGTTGTCAACAGGCTACACAGCATTTTCTGCCATTCCAGTTGGTCCATATGTCACACTGGGCACTCGTGCTCGGCCATGAGTTGGCCAACATTCACGTCAGTTGAACGCAGTCCAAAAAGCGTATGGTTTCTCACAGACCTCCAAGATGTGTAGCTATGATCCAGCAGGAGGTTTTCAAGACAGATTTCAGAGATCAGGAATGCATAACCACCGTGTCAAGGAACGCTGAAAATGGTGTCAAGTTAGAGAACAAAACCTCCGTCTTATCTCCAGGACCTATTGTCGTTTCCTAGTTGGCACAACAAACAGGATAAGACCATGATCAACGCCGCTGGATTAGGCCATTTATGAGCCAATATTTCTTGTCCATCTTGTTTCCTGCCTTTCTGTTTGCATGCTGACACATTTTCAAAAACAGTGCCATTCACCACCCAAAAAGTCTTAAATGCAAACCTGATGTAGCCAAGAGAAGCAGACCGGAGGTGGCTTTCCACAGCTATAAAAATACATGCCCTTTACAGCCTTACGCCATCAAAATTACATCGCCTTTGTTCTCTTCTTGTATTAACTGTGGACACTTTGTGCGTGTCAGTTTGGACAGGGAACTTGACATTCATGACACACACACGCGTGCACAAATACGCACAAGGTGCACCGAGAGTAGAGAGGAGAAAAATGAGAAGCAGAGAAAGAAGGTCATTAAAATTTCAGGGCGACACTGGAGAGGAGAGAGGAGCGAGCGGCCGCAGCAGCAGCGGCGCAGGCCTCCCCGGCAACTGGCCTCATCAGTATGAAAATGAGCCTGCTGTTACCGTGGCTGCTGTACGGTTGCCATGACACTTTGGTTGCCTTGAGAACATGGAGCTACAGGGCAACATACGAGTGTAAGCATGAGTGTGAAGAACTTTCGGCATCTGTCTTTTAATTTCGAAGTCGTCTTCTGTAGATAGTTGTAAAAGTTACAGGAATTTAGATATTAATTAAATGTCTTTTTATATTTACAGGGACATACACCTGGGATTCTGAGGACTTACACTTCTTTTATTTTACACTTTTTTTTGTTTTGTTTTGGTCTATGCCATCCGGGGTCCACGATGGGAATAAGTGTTCAAACACTAATGACTAATGGTGAAATCCAATGCGTCTCATACTTGGTGAAATCGTAAAATTCTGGGACTCCACCCATTAAAAACTGCTGAGCACCTCTGATTAAAATTTGCCCATGTCACCTTGCGCACCTCTAGATTCCCAGTGTACTCCCAGTCTTCCTGCTAATAAAGCGTGGCTGTGTGTTCAGTTTCACCACGGAGCTTTAAACCAGACAACCTCTGTGCCAAACTGACCCAACTTCAGTGTCAGCGCCAATCGCTGGTGATGCTGGGGATTCGACTAATACATTGAGACAAAACCACACTACGAGCATAAGCATTGCTTTGCTCTGAACTGTGCACCCTGAATTCTTCCAAAGGTTAGTCCATCAGCACCGAGATTTACTTTAAGCTCATGAAGAACCTTTGGCCAAACCACCACATACAATTATGTCATCATGCAGTGGGAAACACTGATGAAAACACAGCATCTTTTACACCCACATGAGCAAAACCACTGCTGACCACACTGCTTTTATCTCACAGATTTGGCTACCTGTGACCGCTTTTTATTCCTAAATTTGAAGAGATGCCACTTTTACATAAATCTTGAACTTTTTGATCCATAGGCATTCAGCTTTCCGTTTCATGATTTAGTTTTTCTTCATACCATCTCAGCTTTGGCACTCGACTTCCCTGGCACTTACAGCAGTGATCATCACACATCAGCTCCTTGTTTCAACTTAACGACTGTCGAAAGAGTCTTTCTCTAGCCCTCTA
>VUQG01025545.1:20885-34968 GCA_015106755.1 Etia nguti | reverse complement strand
ATCATACAAAGTGGTGCCTCACATAAAAATCTAGCTTTGCAAAATGCTGCATTTTTTAAAATCAGTAAAAATAAACAGCAGGTTTAGGAATAATGAAATTGTCTTCATGATGGCCTTTAGCAAAGTATAAATAAAGCCTTATATGCACACAGGCGGGCTAATCACACATTCTGTTCTTAGCAATTTATTTTTTAGATTTTAAAAACCGAATAAATAAAGAAATCTTGCAGAATTTAGACTATATCAGGCTGCCTGTGTTCAGTTGCAACCACTGGACAACATCCATGACCCGTCAACTTAGGTGCTCTTATACGATTAGTGTTACATACTGGCTGCTGTGCAGTAAATATGCAATTTTAAAGTTCAAATGGACACGACTTAAAATCTCAAAAGTCAAGAATCAAAATATAAATATGTCACAAAATATCGTCAAAACATAGCACATTTTTATTTTCAGTTTCATTATGATACAAGGTCATAATCTTTACTTTTAAAAACACTGTTTTGTTTTGTATTGGAATTGGATTTCCACTCTGTTTTATTTCATCATGTCATATATACATATAGCCATACTGCGCAGTCCTATTACTTCGATGAACTTTCATTTTAAATAAATAGATGAAAATTTCCTTCTTGCCAAAGCCAAAATAACCAATGCTACATTAAAACACAAGCACAAAAAAACATTTATCTGTGTTAACTGGTATCTGTGTCCTCTCCAGCAGAACTCCATATGTTCACAACCGGATGAAACACTGAACTAAAGACTATAAATTAGCCTTAACCTTTAACCTCTAACCTGAAAGCCACCACACACCATCTGTGGCTGACAGACGGATGAAAGTTAAAGGTGGACTTCAAATAAAGCCCCAGACCATCTTTGCAGCATTCGGTCTTCCGTGAGTTCAACACAGCTGCTGTAAGCTTTTAAGTTTTTTTTCCCCTCATGGAAAAATCCTGTAACGTTGCAGATAATGATGTGATAGACTTTAAAACAGAGAACTGGTTTGTTAGCATTAGCACTTTGCCTAAAACAACTAAAGCAGAGCAACTCATACACAAGACCAAACTGCTTCAATACAATGAGAAACTTTCCCTAAAGACAGGCAATAACAACAACACCACAAAACCACTAATAGTTTCTGGGGCAGTGGCTATGTGACCCTTTCAGGAAGAAATAAAAACAACAAGAACAACAACAAAAAATCTACTCAATTTCGAGTTAGACAACAAATACAGACAGCTTCAGATTTTCACCAGATTATTTACTGAAAGCACTCAAAAGGTTCATTAGAGGCCACCTGAATGGACTCAGACATTTCATAATGTCAAGAGATGTAATGATCAAACATCGCTGCACATGACCTTTGATGTCTTTATTCATCGAGGGCAGAGATGAGGCAGACACCCAGCTAAAAGGATAAAAATAGCTAATAGTAAAAGAATACTAGACCATCTCAAGTTCAGCTTGTTAAGAATTTCAGCTTTACTGGCTTTGAACATTTGATGCACGATCAAATAAACCTTGTGTTCCTGATAAGTTTGATATTGCGCTGCACAAGACAGTCCAATCCATCCCGACACAGAGACGTATAATGAATGCTGATGCTTGTCTCCGTGCAAGACCACAATGCATCATTAAAAGCAAGCTTTCAATTACAGATCCCTGCACTAATTCAATTAGTCTCCTTTGAAGACACTTTGATAATGGGATCCAGACGGGCGGACGGCATCGTCAATAACTCGAGGATTTATTGAGCCAAGGGGACGTTATCAGAGTTTATATCATCCTGGCAGCTTGTCGGGGTGTTACACAAGGAGAGGAGAACGCTACATGTTCACGTGAATTGTGTGGTTTTGCATGAAGGGCATATTGAAGACACAGAAGAAAATGCAGAAGATAGAAAAATTCAAAAGATAACGTGCGATTTTGAATGTATTTCACTTTCAAGCAGACATTACTATCTTTAGTGTATGCATGTTCGTAGTGTCACTTCTCTTAAATCCCGAGAGAAGTGATTTGAAGGATTTGAATATTTTTCTCTCTCTTAAACGAGTCCCAAACAATTTGCTGTAAGATTTTCCTGTATTGTGACATGGCTGAACAGTTCCTCCAGTGTAAGGGGAGGAAATGTTCTTTCGTTCTAGTGAGTGGTGCTTGTTAAAATTGGAATAACAGTATTTTATTGTGTTGTTGTATTGAATTACAATCAGTGTTAACTTAACTGGTCCTCCTAAACCTTTTAAAGCTTGTCTTGCCTGATCATTTAAACAAAATATGAACAAAGACGACCTTAACTTCAATCACTTGAGTTCCTTTGGTCTCAGCCCATTTCAGTTGCTTTGGGACCCTTAAACTGGTTTATGGCGTCATGCTATCTGACCATAGATTAATGTTGCCATTGGGAGGTCACCCATTGGTTTTTGAAGTCCTGCTTTGAAGCCTTGGTTTAGTGTGACCTTTTTTTTTTTTTACAGTCTGGGTGGAGGGCGAAGTGCATCGATACACTGTATTGGTATAACATACAGAAAACAGATACCAGCTCATTTCTGCTAAGCAGCATACAAATAAAATCCTGTATGTTCTACTTTTGGTGGATGAAAATAGACTTGGTCAGGCGGTCGTGAGATAATTGCATTTTAATGTATCCTTATAACACCAACACCACAAGCATGGCTGTTTGCCCAGTACAGTGACTCTAACTAGCTGAGCAGAAAGCTAGCCGCATGTGTTGGCATCCACCTGACAGTTACAGCAACCAAGACATCCATAATGCAAACTTTCTATAGCTAGCTATGTTTTTGTATCCGACTGCAACATGTTTATTTTATTTCTGCTCTTGCAAGTCTACGCGGACAGTCTTGGTTTTGTAGCCAGCCTCATGTGGCCTTTAGGGGAACTGCAGTTTTTTTTTGCACTTTTTCAGCCCCAGTGGTTGCTTTTGTTTAACACATTGGAAATCTAACTTATTTGCAAATAAATTGTGAGTGAGTAACACAGTGATATTTTAATGGTGCGCCTCTGACTCTGTGGCACCTTCTCCATTTTAATGCCAAAGGGAGGTAAATGAGGTAACTATCTCTGACCTTAGTCAGGTTTACAGTGTTATCCAACACCATTAGGATGAACTAGACCACATATTGTAAACCAGACCTCACATTTAAGTTCAGCGTTCAGTGTTAATAAGACGAAATCGGCTGCATTTCTTTGGTCCCGTCCGTCATCTCTGGGTTCTGTGTCTGCAGCGCCAGGCTGGCATGGATAGTTTCCCCCGGCTCAGGATTATTTTGTAGTGACTCAGTCCCAGCCAGCTTTCCTTTGTTGCCACACATCCCAATCAGTTTGATTGATCTGCGTAGTTCTCTCACCAGCCCCTATGAAAGCGTTAACATCTGTCCAATAGCAACAATACGTCTGTTCCTCAGATGTGTGGACATTATCTACCACACATCCTTGTACTGCCACAGCTTTATGACGGTAGGACAGAAAGTCCCATCGTCAAGCTGTTGGGTTTCAGGCGTGGTTAGGGGATTGGTGGCAGCCGTACTACAGATTCCAGCTCAAACCCAGCAGATACAGGGACTGTTATTCTTCACGAAAACTCCTTATGCAGGAAAATTCAGTGCACGGCAAGCACCTGAAATTAATCCTCATAACAGGTCTGGTCACTTGCCATCACTCCCAATCCACAGTCACCTTCTTTGAACTCATCTCCCTTCCTCTTAATGCCTCTTTATAAGGGCCTGCTGATACTGTGCACTCCCAAAACACTCTCGTGTGAAGGTCGTTTGCACCGTCTCTGATTGTGACCCTTATCAAAAGAGGCTACTTTTCCTTTTTTCAATGCAAAAGGCCATCACCGTGCAAACATAATTCTTTCTTTGAATGTAGAGGTCATCCTCATCAACTCTCCATATCTGATGTCTCCCGATGAGCCCGATGAGGAGGAGTGGGTTTGACGGACTAAATGATTTCTTGAGGCCACTCTGCAGAATAGTCACTCTTCTCATTTCTTCTCTATATTTGTTGGTTTCAGGTAAAATTATCCTGTGCATTTTCGTCTGATTTATTTCTTCTCACACGTCTCACAGGGCTGGATTGTAAGCCCTTTATTTAGACCGGTAAATCTTGATCTTACTTGATCCTCCGGAAGAGTGTGCAAATGTTTATTATTTTCCATTTTAATGTTTTCAGCTTTCCTGATGGTAGGATATTTTTCTTCTTTCTCCTGGAAGGAAATCTCCCCGTTTTTTTATAATTTATCTTTTTCTTTTCCTCCCTCCGCTGCGCTGTGTGCCTCCTGTAACCTCGAGATAGTCATAACATTTTTATAACTTTGCCTCTGTATACGACCACAGTGGATTTCAAATCAAACAATTAAGATGTGATGGAAATGCAGACTTTTAACTTTAATTCAAAGAGTTGAACAAAAGTATTGTGTCAACTCTTTAAGTTATTCCATTACTGCTAGTCCCTAACAGCTCAAGGTCCCCATGGTTCTGGTGAAAAGACTTTGCAACACCGTGGAGAATATGGTGACTATTTTCTAGGTAAATGTTCAAAAATCACATTCCAGAAAAGTTTAGGTGTCTTTGAAGCCAAAAAGAAAATGCTGACAGTGACAGCACTTCCTTTCCACAGCCCTGTCTCCACACATATATAGCACTGTTTCTGCGACACTCCCATGTACCTCATGGAACTACAAGAGGCAGCAGTAATATCAGCGCACACAAAATGAGACTTCCAGCACTTCCTAAATTACCGCAGAGCCGCTGTAGCAATCCACTTAATTCAGCTGCAATTTCTCCGATCCAATTCAATCAAAGTGGCTGGGGTTGGTGGAGGGGTATCAGCGCACCAAAATATGCAATGCAATTTACTCAAACATAATAGACAATGGAGGCCTCATCAGGAATCAAAGCAATTTCAAAACTCACATTTTAGAAGCAGATGTCCCCTAAGAGCTCAGTCTCGTTTGAAGTAAATTTGTGGGTTGTGTTAAAAACGCTTTTATTTTGAGTCTGACTTAGAGGACACGGGTTTTCCCTTTTAAGCCAACTTTATTCCTTTCCCAAAGTTATCTGATGTAGTCTACGGAGAAAAAAAAAAAAAAAAACTGAATACAAAGGTTACAGAGAGGTGTATGAGTATTCCTCCAGAGAGTGAAGGGGAGATGAAGCGAGTGATGGGACAGAGAAATGAAAAACTACAGAATAAAAGGAACAGTAGATTGAGGGGCCGACTCAAAGAATGACAGAGAGGCAGATAGCGAGACAGACAAAAACGCATTTCACGAGGGACAGAGAGCCACGACAAAGCTCGTTCAAAGGATGACAAATGACACTTTGAAAACTCCCAGCTATAAATCTGAGGGGATTCTGAGATCTTCTGACATTTTACACTTTCACACTTTTGGTTGTCAAAGCAAAAAAAGAAGCTGAAAGCTTGAGGTTCTCCAGATGTGTCAATCATTCAAAGAGAGCATTTACAAATACTTAAGAGTCGCACGAGTGAGGTGGAAATACCACCGGGGGTTAACTAATGTTTGCTAGTCTTTATCAACTTTAGTAAAGTTCCCTGTGGTGGTTATACCTGCCATTGTCACTATTCTGAATGGTGACGCTACATCAGCTGACATGAGCCACACGCTCAACCTAAAAATAAAAGTGAAGTTACACGGGACGCAGAGTGGTGGTACGAGAAACAGGAGGAAGAGCGAGTGTGTTCGACTTTAAACCATATGCATCCCATATGGAGAGTAGAAGTATGTGGCAACTGGAACAGATCAAGCCTACACACATTGTACTTATATAAACTTTGATGTGCAATTCATTTCATTTAGAGAGCAAATAAAGGGGATGGGATGCATATGCGTATGTTGCAAAAAATGTGGTACATAAAAGTAACGAGGCGCGGTGCTATTACTGAAGTTTTTGCTGTTGCGCGTGTCAGCTTCTAAAGGTTTTAACTCAGGAAGCTAATCAACATGAATGCTCAAAATAATGAGCAGTTCAAACATGTTCAGTTTGACAGAATAAAAACAGACTCGGCCTGCTGAGGAGGGCTGTGTAATTCTTTTAAACTGACCTCCCGGGCTGATTAAGCTGCTGACTGATCTTTTAAAAGTCACGAAAGACCTGTCAACTTCAAACATACCATGATTCTTTGCATAAACAATACATACCAGCTGATTACACTGAAGCTTTCTGAGCAAGCAGCAGTCTCGGCACTAATGCGGCATGTTCAAATCTCTGCAACTAAGTTCACATCAGACAAATATCCTGACAGAGGAAGGAAGCGGTGAACACGTTTGAAGCAATATTTACTTCCTGGGCATTCTAATGGTGTTAGTGCCATGAAACGTCTTTTATGTCGCTAGTTTTCTGAAAGCCTAATGAGAAATATTCACCTGGAGACAGAAGACAGCTCGAGTGGTGAGGGTATGGGGAATGTTTTAGCGCATGAAGAGGAGATATCATTTATAACAAAATAACCAAATAATGAACCCAAGTACTTCCTGATGTTACAACATCAACCTTTTAGCTGCCACAGTAACAAAGACCCAAACAGCATTTTCTTTATAGAGCTTACGTCCAACTTGCAGAGGTTTTTTCCATTTGTGTGCTTTCATCAGAGGTCTTAGAACTACCGCAAGTCTAATCTTCGGGGTGTGTTCACAATATGCCCTTACAACAGAGGTGACAAGCATGGGCTGTGGCCATTCACACAGCTTGTTATGTGATGCACCATTTACCAAGATGACACTCCCGATAGAGCCGCTGCAATAGAGCAAAATAACAGGTAAAGCTGACCAAACTACCCCTCTGAGAGGAAGGGAGCTATAGATAATAGTGACAAGACACACACACACACACACACACACACACACACACACACACACACACACAGCGGTAGAGATGTCAGATTGAAAGCCATTATTCTGACTGACTCAAACTGTAATGGCTGCTGCTGAGAAGAGCGTGTCTATATAAACAAGTCGAGGGAAAAAAAACCAAAATCTCTCTCTATCGTTTCCCTCTGGGTTTTTCCTTCCTGCAGTAATGCATTCTGTACCTTCAGCAGAACTTCTGTAACTCCCACAGCACTGTTAATGAGTCAAAAACTTTACAAAACAACAACATTTTAGTATATGACAGTGTTTATTGTTACTATTGAAATTCAGGAAACTAATTTAAAATTTCATGAGCCCCAATTTTAAGAATTTGATAAGAAGTTTTCTTATTTTTTCTCATTTTAGAGAAATCCACTTACAGCATGTCACGTATTTGACATTTTCTGGTCCTATCAACTGATGATTTGCATTTATTATAATGTTTTCATGCATGTTTTGGACCCTTTCTGGACAGAAATCAAAACTAACCTAATTAACAGACTGAAATTTTTTTTTTTTTTTGCAAATGACGGCAAAATTAATTAATTTGTAGTGAACTGACAAATTACTCTGGAGGCTAAAACCCAGGCTTAAAAAAAAGTTTCACTACTACAGTTTTATTCAGATGTTAAAAAAACAAAGCATTTTGAAACAAAGTGCATCATCGGTTCTATCACATGTAAACATCACCTGCACAAATCTGCTTGCAGGTTTTGAGATCAGCTGTTCTGGATGTGTATTTGTCGTCCTTCATTTCAGAACAATCTGCCCGACTCTTCAGTCAGCAGGTTTCATTTCCAGAGCACAACAGACCTCAATAATCAGCTCTATCCCTCTTTTGTCAGATCTCTGATTCTCCTCTGATAACAGCTGGCACCTGCTGTTGTCATCCTTGTCGTCTGTCTTTGATCGTTTTATAGACCGTCGATAAACTCTCTTGCTCACGGAACCCGTAGAGCGCTGCAGATTTACAAAACTGAGATTCCTATCTTGGATTTTGTCTTGCTGTATGTGTTTCTAACCCTTCCTGAACATCAACAGGTGGATTCAGTTTTGAGAAAGAGCTACCATCTGTCCAACCAGCACAGGTCTCTTTTAGGTGTAATTACTTCTTGGTAGCAGGTGAGCAACATGGAATTACATGCTCGTGTGTGTGCCTGCAATGTCCTGACAGCAGCTTGCAGCCTAAGATGGAGCTCCCCTTGGGAAAACTGTGTACCCACAAGAGAGGGAGAGCTGTCTTTCATCTCTCCTCCATCTCTCTGTTCCGGCTCTCTCCCAGTGTCCCTCCCGGCTGGAAAAGATCTGGGCTCCCACAGCTCTCCGTCATATTAAAACCAAAAGATCAAAGGTGACGAGGAGTGGAGGACCAAAGAACAGACAGAAAGAAAAGAGAAATGAGAGGAATCAAAACAAAGGAGTTGATGTGAGGACGGGATATAAAGAGCAAAGAGAAGAGGAGGATCAACAGAGAGAGAGATGAGGAGCGTGATCTGTGAGAAAAGAAAGATGAAGTGAAACGGAAAGTTTTTGGAGTTAAGATGTGTCACTCTTAAAAAAAAAAAAAAATTAAAAAAAATCTGACGCTAATTCTACCCTCCTAAATTTCTTCCTGATTGAAGCAGAGGAAGAAAAATAAATGGGAGGGGATGTTTGAGCAAAGAATTTGTTCAATCAACAGCAGCGGAAGCGTATGTCAAATAAACAATGATGAATATGTGAGATTGGATTTCACATGTGGAGACGTTTGTAAATGAAGGACGGAGACACGCAAGTCAAACACGGGCAGTTATTCCAGGTGGCTTTAAGGCTGTAAGCGTAATGTCCTTGTCCTTCAGTCATGTGTGAAAGAAACAGTTACTGTAACCTTCTTATTAATTACAACAGCAACATTACTCCTCCTCAGAGGCCTTTAGAAATACAGGAAAAAGAAAAAAATGAAGCCATCTCTCTCTCTGTATATGAATATAATTAATAAAAACAACTCCTCCCACGGCACATGAAACAACTACTACACAAACTTAACAACCACACCGCTTAAACAAGCTAGCAATAGCTGGCCACGACCAGCAGATCAGCCATTTCAAGGTCACTTTGATCATGTGTGGCTAAGTACATAAACATCTGAGACTTCATTCTCACAGTTCAAGTCTGTTTAAAGTTGAAACATGAGCTACAGAAAGGCCAGCTTTAGCTCTATGGGAAAAATACAGTCCTTTTTTTTAATTCAGTAAGCACATGTGAGCTGGCAATGGGACTGATGGGCCGGTGCAATGCTGGCTTGAATAGCATTATTCTGCTTTTAACCTTATGATCATTGAGATGGACGATAAATGACTGCCAGTATGTTAACACTTCAAACTCATGGAGATATTCCATATACTTCCTGGATCGTATTTCAACTTCTCACAGTGTAAGAAGAGCCTCCTGTATTTTTAAAAAAATTAAACATAGCCAATCTTGTCATAAAACCAGAGTACCAGATATAAATGAATCGAATCTTTTGTTCACAAGTATGTGAAGCAAACAGGAGGAGGTATGAAAAGTAGGTAGATATGTCCTTAGATAGAAAACATGACATATTACCCTCTGTCATTAGTTACAGTTACATAACTGACAATATGTCAACTACTTGACACATTGCCTCTTTTTTCTTATCTTTATCTCTTCAAAAATAACCTTTACCTCTGTGTGCATTTTGTTTTATATTTGTATTATTTGACTGTAAGATATGCACCCAGACTTAGTGTCTGTGTGCAAATGGCAAATATCTAGCAAAAATGAAGACGCAGTGTGTGAAAAACAAAGTACACTCCATGATTTACAACTTGTAGAAGTCCCTTAAGCAGCAGTAACTTAAAGTAAGCATTTTCTGTATGCTCTTTTCATATTATTGGATGAATTTTGGCTCTTCCCACTCTTCTTTACAACCTTGCTTTAGTTTATTGAGATTTTGTATGCACAGCTCTGTTGAGGTCTGGATTTTGACTGGGCCATTCACTTGATTCTGTCTTTATTTTTTTTCCTCAGCCATTCTGCTGCAGATCTGCTGGTGTGCTTGGGATCCTTGTCCTGTTGCATGACACACTCTGTCAAACAGATTGAGTCTTTGGCATACAGAAGTGGCCACGGTCAACTCGAGGACTGCAAGCCGCCCAGGTCCCGTGGCTGCAAAGCAAGCTAAAATCATCGCCTCTCCACCACCACGCCTGACAGTTTAATGTGTGGCCGTTTGTGCTGATGTGCTGTGTTTGGTTTTTTACCAAATGGGGTGCTGTGCAATACAGCCAGACATCTCTACTTTGGCCTTATCATATCTTATGACAAGTTTAGATGCAACTTTGCAAACCTAATAAATCCTGCCATGTTCTGAGATATAGCTCTTGGCTTTTGTTTTTTTGGGGGTTTTTTTGGGGGGGGGGTGTTCTCTGACCTTGGGTGAATTTGTTAGGGCATCCACTCCTGGGAAGACTGGCAGCTGTCTCAGATGTTTTCCTCTTGCAAATAATCTCTCACACTTTAGAATGATGCACTTCAAAGAGTTTGGAAATGTTCTTACAACCCTTCCCAGATTGATGGGCAGCAACAATTGCTTCTTTAAGATCATTGTTGGTGTCACTGTGTTAACATTTAAAGGCTCCAGTCCAGCAAACAGGCTAAAGTCCCGCTTTTTATTGGTGCGCTCACACCTGCTGATGATCAGTTAATTAAACGGATCTGATTAGCGGCACCTGGCTGCAACTTACCCCCCTTAATTCCTATGGAAGCAGGAAGGGTATACTCAGTTTTTCTTCCACTGATTCTGCATTTTGGCTTAGTTTTTGTTAAATAACTAACAGCACAGTGTAATAATTCACCTGAGGTTGTACGTACGTCATCTTTAAGACCTGCAGAGGACCAGATTATTATTTTTCATTATGTCCTGATACATAAAATGTTACAACTGAAAGAGGGTGCACTTTCTTTTTAACATAACTCTATACGTATACTATTCCTAGTACTATTTACAAGTGTTAATGAAGCCATTTAGTCCTAGAAAAGCATAGTTTTATCTGTGTTGTGGAGAATTTTTCTAAAATTAGCAATAGTAGAAGTAAAACGAAAAAATGTATAAATGACAGTATGCTGTGGTAGGTGTATGTCATGTCTGACAAGTGGACATCAAAGCTAATGAGCACAAATGTCAAGATGAGACAAAGAAAGGAAAACTGATTAAATGAAAAGAAGACTGTAATTACCTACAGTGTGCACGAAGCTGAAAGAGTGGCACAAAAAATAAAAAGACAGGAGGGTTATGATGTAGGAGACAGAATAACAAAGTTCAAATTAAAATAATGCCATTGGAAGAGTGAGAAGAAAAAAAGATTAGAGGCTCATTATAACAAGGTGACAGCAGATTAACACTGCTCACACATCTGCAAACACACACCTACAGCATTTATCGGTACACTCATTTACACCACACCAACATATTGTACAAAAACAGAAGGAAACACCTTCAATCTCAGCTCCACAGCAGCACCTAGTGGTCGCTTGCACAGACTCTGCACTGATCGTACTGCTTTCACCCATCACTTTCATCTGTCTTATTAACACACACACACACACCCACACACACACACTCGCTCTCTATAGTATGCACCCACAAATCTCCTGAACCATCACACAGAAAATGATGTGTACACCACACAGCTGCACAAATGAAAAATAAATAAATAAATAAAAATCATATACACAGAGACACGGACACGCCACAAAACTTGAACATGCAGGTTTCAGTGCACATTACGCATGCACATACGAGCACAGTCTCACATAGTCTGAGGTGATTTATGACTGTACGGCTCAGGTTTGCATGATTTATCCTGCTAAAGCTGCACTGTGCACCTGAGGGACTCAACCCTCCACTACACACAATGCATGGAGGCTTGTTAACAGCAAAGCAGCAGAGGAATGTGCGTTTGTGTGTGTGTGTCTCTGTGCTTACACTTTGAGTGTAATTTGCTTTTATTGTGAAGGTGAGCACACAGCCTTGATCACTCTGGCTAAGGAACGCCTTGAATCCATAACAGCAATATAAGGTACTTCTGCGTTTTAATGAAATCTTCAGGCGCGTTTATCATGTGCACGAGTCATAACATTGTGCTAGTATCTGCATGCTTGCAAAGTAACATGTTACTCGTGTGCAGCAAAGCTCACAGTGCAGATATGCCAAGGCATTAACATTCCTGCACAGGTCTGTAGGTGTGTGAGCAGATCCACCGTCAGAATGTCTGTAACAACAACATCCCCAGTGAGCCGTGTGAAGCCTCCATCCCACCATGAAAGATAACCTGGTCCCCCAGCAGTCTAATGGCTGAGGACACGCAGCAGCAAAGCAAGCTTCTGTGATCGCTGCATCACATGCTGCGATACACTGAGCTGCATGCCTTATGCTTACAAGGAATTTTTTTTTTTTTTTTTTTTTAAACATTACATTGTGGGGGAAAAAATCTCAGATTTTATAAAGGCTACAGCCAGTTCAATGAGGTCTGTACTCGAAAGGTGCTAATTAGGAAAATAAATAAATGTTATTCACATTAAAGCTACTTATGAGTCTAGTGCCCACTGCTTAGATGCTACAATCCCCTCAGGCGCTCACTTTAAGTTGTGGTGGTGGATGAAAGGAACACACCCAACTGTTTAGAAAACATTTCTATTCCTTAACTGATTCCTTCATTTGTCTACAAGATCCATCTATCTTCCCTGCTGTTGTTGTTTCCTTTGAATCCTACATTGAAAATAATAGACTTTCTGACAATAGTCCTCTTTTGTGTCTTGTTTTTGAGGCCATGGCGGCTACAGCTTTGTCAGTTGATAGCCTGTAGCTAGCACCCGTGGAGCTGCTGGTAGAAAAATCAAAAGCATTTCCTTCTGCTGTGCACTTAAAAATCACTTGACTTTATTTTATAGTTGTCTGGAAAGAAGTCTTGCTATGAAATGCTAATTGTTTTAAATTAGCCCACAGTCCACCACTCACCTAAAAGTATGAAACATTCCTAATAAGAATCCGGAGTAAGCAGATTACTCCTCCCAATCGTGGCATAAATATGCAGATAGAACAACAATTAATTATAAATTAAATAAATAAATAAAATTAAAATTGTTTACGACTTCAACTAATAGAAAAAAACAAAAACAATATTATGCCTGAGTTTAATGATATGTATGAGTGTTAGAAATAAGTTCAGAAGAGAAAATACATTTCCTGCATTAACACTATGGAAGCTCCAGCTCTGGGTATCAGGAATGTCAAGGGAAGCCCTCCAGGCATATTATACATGTACAGAGAGAAGCTCACTGCTGTCCTGTGAGTTGTTCATCCCAGTTCTCAGTTATTGAATTTTCAGGTAAAAAATAAAAGCAGTCTTTATTTGAATTGTAAAATTGTGAGTTGGAGTTTTGTTTTGTTTTTTTATCCACCAATCTGACCTTTTTAAAAAAAAAAAAATCCATTTATTACAATTTATTAATTTGCTGATATTTAATGGACACAGGGAAATAAACACAGACAAATATACAGTTTTGTACCTAAACTACATACAAGTCCAATTCACATAAACACAGATGCCAGATATTAAAAAGAAACACACCCAGTGCACCAAACAGAAGCAGACATGCACTGACCTGCAAGTCCTCAGAGACTGCCATCTAAGACTGACCGTGAGATGCTACAGTGTGTGTGTGTGTGTGTGTGTGTGTGTGTGTGTGTGTTGTCAGGGTTCAGCTCACTAACACTGCAGGTGGTTCAGTGGCTTTTGGTATTTCTTCTTAATTGGTTGATTTGCAACCCACTCGAAAACTGTTTGGATTTTTGACACCTGCTCACAGCTGACACACAAAAACATACATACAACACACACACACACAGACGATGCCACAGACATGTTAATGCATAAACACACACACACACACACACACAAAGATCCATAAATGCCCTCATGACTCATGAATCTACACACAAGCGCAGACGGCAGCACAGCGCAGGCCTCTTTTCTCTGCATAGCCTCAGCACCTCCACCCGACTCTCATTAATACACACTCGAATGACAGCTCGCTGTTGCCATGGCAACCCCCTACCTGTTGCCAAAGGAGGCTCGTAGTTTAGGGGGCTTGTGAACGCTGCTCAAAACTATTGCAGCTCAATTTTT
>VUQG01025545.1:0-10918 GCA_015106755.1 Etia nguti | reverse complement strand
CAGGGCGACGGTACGGCCGAGACGTGATAAGGTGATTTGTTGCGTTTTCTCTATACTGCTGTAGTTGATGACATTTGACTCCAATGAAGATGATAACGTGACGAATATAAGAGGAACCGAATAAAAAAATTAATCAGCCAATGTTGCAGTTCCTGATTGTATCTTTAGGTAATGATCCCTCTGCCAAAATAATGCATGTCTGTGCAAATGACCCTAATGGTATTTGATCCAGAACCGCGTGTTCTCCAGTCTCGTGACTTACTGGTGCGCAGGGCCGAAGGCGTGACTTCGATCTCGCTTGCGGCCTGGTAAGGTTGGAAAGCAGAGGCTCCGCTGCCTGCGCCGAGGTCTGCAGCAAACAGGTCGGGGCTCTGGGTGCCTGTGGAGCTGGCGCTGGTGCCATCACCTCCATGATGGGGTTCCTGTTCATCATATATAGCTATTAACTGCCGGAAAAAGGAAAAACAGAGGAGAGAGCACAAAAGGTCAGATTTCAGAAATATGTAGCTTAATGTCACACCGCAGCATGCTGGAGCAGAGGAATAGAGTAGTCGAAGTAGTATAGCACAGAAAAATATCTTCTTTTTTTAAAAAAAACTTTATATTATGACAATGCTATAATCTGGATATAGACAGCAATTACAAAGGTGCAATGACAGGAAACAAAACATGATAAACACCTAAAAAAAAAGAAAAAGAAGAAGAAGCTAATGATGACTCTATGTAGAGATACCTACTCATTTTCCCTTAAACTTGAAATTAAGCAGCATTCATGCATTTTTACCCCCATATTTAAAACTACACAGTAAAGAAGAGACTTCATTATCTGCAAATCTGATTTTAATCCATTTAATCCAGGAAGAGGCAAAGGAGAATAATTAAAACACAGCATACTGTGTGATTTTTGAAGGTAGGCATTAACACCAACTGAACCACACTGGTTCAAAAATCGGTCCTACTGGGTGTAATCAGGAAGCCCAAATCATAGCTGGTGTGCTATAAATTTAGAGGTAGCTTCCTTGAAAATGCCGCACAGATAAATAGAAGACATGGTGGTCCTCCTCGGCTCAAATGCACAGGGACCGCACATAAAGTCCAAAGGAACATTGAGGTGATTTAAACCCCCCCCTATTTTATTCTATGACAGAGACACACTCATTACGTCCAATCATATTCTCCCTCCACTCAAAAAGCTTCGTCGCTTTCACTCCACGTCTTTATGTTCAAAGCTCTTCTCCCTCACGGATCTGATTAATTCCAGCCTCTGCAGAGTCCCTTTATTAGATTAAAGATTACATTCATGCCATCTCTCTGCGACTCCCACTAGGCCGGCGTATGTGTTCAGCTGGCTTCAGTTAGCTGTGGAGAAAATGAAAAATCCATCCAACGCGTGCCAATTCGAGGGATGTGATCCGAGCGTCCCTCGAGGTGAGATCTGATGCAGAAGCATGACTGTGATAAGGTTTGCCCCCTAATGCACAAAATATTAACCACATTCAAAACTAGCACACGTGCTCAACTGCTCACACATCTTCAAGACATCACTTCACTTTATCTGGGTTTATTGACATGATCCCAACCAAAGGAAAAGCCTGAACTTTAAAGAAAAACTGACCAAATACCCCCAAGGCCAAAAGCAGTTAGTCACAGACAACATACTAATTCCACCTCAAGGAAAATATATTTTATTTTATTTTATTTTTTTAAACATCATACTGTGTGTGAAATAAAGATACTTCTTCAAGTGCTCTTTGAAGATCAGTAATAAGGGTTTCCAGGTTTATCGATTTTATTTAGCGTTAGAAATCGATTTTCCTCTTAGAGGAAGAGTTTCAAAGGAAGCCAGTTTAACATTTATAAGAGGAGGGAATTCAAAAGGGGAAGCATTTCACTTTTTCAAAGCAAGCAGTTCTTTAATCAGCAATTTTAGTTGCATATCCATCATGAATACTGCTTTTAATATCATGGGCTAGAGCTAATCAGTAAGGTAACACTCAGGAGTATGAAAGCAAAACAATCACTACAAGTGAAGGTCTCTACATAAGAAGGACGTCTGTATGACACCGCGGAGCCTCGCTTCGACTACAGTCAGAGGAGGAAGCTTTGGCTCTGATGGAGCTTTGTCACGTCTGTCCTTGATGATGAGTAACTTTTGAAAAAAGCTAAAAAATATAACTAATTTGAATTTGGACTATCCCTCATTTAAAAGCTGCAACTTTTATGCTAATCCCAGGAAGTTCTGATCTGACATCTTGCGCATTTCTAATTTCACCACGGGCAAACGAGAGAGAAAAAATAAATAAAGGTCTGTGTCAAATTGACACAATTTTTCTGCTCAAGATCATCAGTGATGACGAGAGTCCATCGCAAATGCTCAAGTGCAAGCGGTCAGACCGGGACGTCCAAGAAGCGATCTGAAAACAGCCGCCACTCTAACGAAGGTCGAGGGCGGCCACCGGAGACTATGAGCAAAAGAAGATCAGCCGAGGGTCACACCTCGCTGTTTATGAACGTACGGTACAAAATCACTGGAGGGTGCTTTTAAAAGTAGTATATTTGTAAGTAACGTATGACTAAAATAAATGAACCCAATTCCATGGCGGAGTCGTTGTGCATCTATTGCTGCAATGACTCTCACAAGTAACATCAAAGTCCAAACAACATCTTCATCACACTAAAGATGAAAAGAAACTGCAAGCACAAAGTATTAACACTTCAAGGCCATTCAGGCTACATACAGTGCAAATTAAAATACGTCAAGTTCTCTAAATCACAACTCTTAAACACACACACACGGACAAATAAAAAGAAATGCACTGATACACACACAATTACATCTAGAGACACAAAGACACCCACAGAATCCATTAAAACACACACACACACACACCATTCAAATCCAACGACCATTTTTCCAGCACATTAAACCTTCATTTCAGCCACATTTAGCCTGAGAGCTGTGGAGTTTTATAGCTTGCTGGACAGGCTCCCCTGGTGAGAGAAACAGACTCTCCAGGGCACACACACAAACACACGCACACTTAAAAACATTTACAGACCTCGACACTCATTTTTCCCATTAGTCCCTTTACATAAACGCAAACACATTTACTTCAAATTACAGCTCGCTACAGCCAGAGGCTAATGTGAGCGCACGTTAATGAGGATTACAAAGGTCAGAGGGCGAGGCTGTGTGTGTGTGTTGCAGAAGTAATGAAAGTGTGAATAAAGACAGAAAAGGAAGGAGAAGAGGTGAAAATAGTGGACTGACAAGTAAAACAGAGTAGATGTGTGCGATCAGGTGCGAGCGCGCGCTTTAGTGAGACTCATGAGAAACGCGAGTGTGTGCCGTGTGTTTGTAATTGTGTGCTTTATGTGTACAAATCTATATAAACCTGTGTGTGTCTGACAGTGAGTGTAGTCTTCTGCTCCCTCATTAAAGCTCTGTTCAGGCCACAAGGGCTGAGTCAGCAAACTCCCTGCCTCCCCGGCCTACTCCCCGAGGGCACCACAGAAGAAGAGCCCTCAACCCCATGTGCTTTTTCAGCCCGTGTGGCTGTTATTACATGGTAATCGGTTCAGCTGCGGCGGGCACTAAAAATGTGTTCAGGCTGAGCTTACCTGATATCGCTGAAAGTAGAAATAATCTGCAGCAATTAGCATTGTGAAAATAAAAGCCGCACAGCGCTGGGATATCTGACAAAAAAACAGCAGCAATCATGCCACACAAATATCTGCCGCTAAAGCCATTTTGGACAGATCGTTAATCACATTTGCCCATTATCCCTGACACTTTTCTGCATTATTATTATTCCATGACATTAAGCTCCCAGTCTCTGACGACTGAAAAAGCCTGCAGGGACCTCGAAAGTTTTTCGCATAATTTAAATGATTGAAAAACCAGAAACAGTCACTGGAAGTATTTGCATTGCATTGTTTTCTACACGGCATACAAATTGCACATGTACGGGATCATTTGCTTACAATGAATACATCCATATGCAGATGAGTACATAGTAATAAATATTTTTCAATACAAAAACAAACGCTTGCTGCAGGGTACACCAATAAGACACAAATGTTCCAAGAGTGTTAGCTGCTAAGAAAACTTTTAACTAGTAAACACGCCTCAAGCTTTCAGAAGGAACTGTCAGGAATAAATGCTGTAGAATAAATGCTATTCAACAAAAGTCCCCAAGAGTATTTTTTTGAAACCCAAAAATATGCATTCAAGTCTTAATTTGCATTTCCATGAAGAGCTTGAATCAGATTGCAGCAAGCGGCATACGCCAAACTTTGGGAGGGTGGAATTTTTTAAAATCGTAACAATATGAGCAGAAGATTGGTGGTTTGGAATGTCATGTTTCTGACTAACATGTCCAGCATTTGAATGCAGCACAAGACTTCAAGCTTAATATTCTGCACGAGTGTCATATGTTACGCTAAAATGCACAGTAAAGTTAAAATGTTAAAAAAAAAATTTTTTTAAAATACATTACTTATAATCCGAGTTGACTTTTAGCGTCTCGATGGATTTGGCTTTTGACTGCTATTACTTTACACGTTGAATAAGGTCAAAAGGAACATCATCAATTGCCAGACTTTCCTTGGAAACAGACCAAACATGGGTTTTAAATAAGTGAATATGCCGTAGCTTCAGCAGTACCGGGCAGCGTCATGACTGACAGATGCTCCCTCGAGGTTACGTGTTATTTCTGTCGGAGGTTTTGAATTGTTGTCTGCGAGCTAAGAAACAGTCCCGAGTCAAAGCTAATTGCTAAGGTTTGTTGACAAGCACAGCCCTGACCCTGCCACAGGAGAGCTGCTTAAACGCATAGGAGCACACAAGTGCGCGCAGACACACACACACACACAGCACAAAAACAAGGATGACATCCAATTAGCAAGGTTCTGACAAAAACAGAGGATGTAGAGTGAGAATTAGGTGTTGATTGGTCTGTGGAACTGTGTCAATATGTTGAAGACAATAAAAATAAACATGTAACCTGCTGTTTGAGAGGCACTACGTCTATTTTTCGGGGGGAAGGCAATACAGAAAATAGGTCTGACCTTCTAACTCCATTTTCAGCCTGACCAGTTGTCTTTCAAAATAATAGTACTTATCAAAAACACAACTACATTTGCAACTTTTTTTCTTTATGAAATTTACCATTCGTGTTATTAAGAATCTATTGATAACAAAAGAAATATGAAACTAAAGTGCTTCGGATTAAAGGGAAGAACTTTTTTGGTAATTATAAAATCCAACTAAAATGACTTGCAATCCATCCAGCTTTATTATGTGCTACATGTTTGCATAGCTCTGTAAAAACACCTGCAAAACTCCAGTTGATGTGAGGTTTCTATGCACTGCTGATCTTCTTTAAGGCCCACCAAGCTGAGCAGAATAAATCAGAGAGAAACACACACACACAAAAAGAGCAGACCTCGATATAGACTAAGTTTATGCACAGACTGATAGAGCTGTGAAAACCAGAAAAAGCAGATAGCAAGTCAGAAATATTACACATGTGATCACTTATATATGGATATAAGCGATCACATGACATATCACTACAACACGGGGCGGTCACACTTGTCATAAGCTGGATCACGTCTGATTCTGGTCTTCATACGAACACAAAAATAAATAAATAAATTAAAAAAACAAACAAACAAAAAAGAAACAAGCAGATGACAAGTAAGAGTTAGCAAAGAGGTACTTCGAACCAACTTTCTCTAAAACGAGTCCAATAAAAACACAATTTGCTGACGGGCTGTACTGCCTCCCTAACATAATTTAAGTAAAGCCTCTGAAATGTTGAAGAAAGACGCAACTGTCTCTTCATTCTGTAAATCCCCTTTTAAAGCACAGATTGATGCCACATAGCAAAAATATAGCAGTACTTTGGCTAATACAGCAACAGTAAATTCCCACAATTTTAACTGAAGTGTCTCAGGGAATTTTGTGTGCAACTGTAGAAATCACAGCATGGAATAACAGAGCAGGTATGAACTAATTCAAGTGAATCAGTTTACACAGTGTAAAATCACAATAACATTTGCAAGGTAAAGACCTGCAAAATGACATAATATATGTTAAGTAGATTTGCCAAACGCTGTCCCTGGATACTTTTATCAACTTGTATTGCCTTTCTTGCACTTAGATTCCTTTATACTCAAAAACTAACAATTACTGAAAAGCAAATTACAGTGGAAAGTGTGAGTCAGTCCACTTTTCAGCAGTCACTAGCAGCTCGTAAATCATCATCATAACTCTGGCTAGAACAATATGCTGGCAGCGGGGCCAGAGAGAGGAAACCAGAGGTTTCTCAAAGGGGAATTAATCCTTACGGATGTGTGTTGGGGAGAGGATTGAATTTAGCAAGACGCAGTCACCGCTTGTGCCACATCAGCAATTGCCCATTTTTATTTCATCGAAATTCCCCAAGCTTGTGCGGTGTGACCGTCCAAAAGTTACACTTGCCTTAGTTCTGGCTATCAACTCCAAAACATAAATCTTTCCAAGTTAAGCGTCCATCTATTGAGCATTTGATTTATTCCCCCGTCACATAAAATAACGTCAAGTCATTACAGTTTCACACAGAATTATATTTCATCAACAGACCGCATTTTCCCTCATGTCAAGCTCCACGTTGCATATCCTCTGTTCTTTCATAAGATTTATTTAATTTAAACTGTATATATCAATAAACGCAGACACATAAAATGAAAGTGAGCTCCACTGATTATTTGAGCAGAGGGGAAATTATGCTTGTCATACACAGTGCAAATCACAAGACACGAGAAGCTGGATCCTGACACGATACCAAATGTGTCTGTGTCACTAAAATTATAAATGAAAGACAGGATGGTGATAAAACTGATTATTTTTATTATTAGCGATTTTCATTTTCACAAATTAAGGCGATATTTAACAAATTCTCTCTTTATGTGGCAAAATACAAGCAGACACTGGTATTTTAGATTGCTATCTACTTTCCCAGGTCCCGGTTTGTGTTTATGTTCTGCTGGTTCGGTGCACTGACAGTCCAGAATGAAACTAAAAGCTCAAAATGTAATAACTTATGAAAGAAATTGAAATTTTAAGAGACGAATTATGGTAGAGGGCTATTTCAAGACAAAATCAAAGAGCTCAAACGTTTTCTTTTGAGTTATTCTTCGCCATCAAACATTTCAGTTCTTTGGCTTGCTCTATACCAAGTTTATGACCAGGAAGTAAGAGGGCAAAAAGGAAAACCGTCAGCAAAATGAAGGAAGTAACCGCTAAACTTTCACCTACACAGCTGTGTAATCCAAAGCATGTTGTCCCGACTCTCCTCTCAGGTCAAGAAACAGCAGCCTGGAACAAATTTTCTTGGTTACACACTTTATGTCGAAAGTGCGAGGTTGCAACAGGCCTTTTCCCAAAAGCAACAGCCATCAAAGCCCTCACCATCAGCTCGCCAGAGCCAAGACCCACACAGTGCAGACAGGCAGTGACCAATGTTACTCCTGGGTCAGTATACCACAGTATTTATATGAGGAGTTTAGTTTCAAAATGAGATATCTAGCGATGCGGGAAAAGACGAGACACGCCATCATTTTTAAAGAATGGTTGCAACTAAAAACCTCAGATGACAGTATGATAAAACTCCAAGTTTTTAAAAGATGAACTTCAGATCATTTCTTATTTGAAAATAGATATATACTTTAAATATTTAAAAATGAAGCACATACTTATTTTGTCATTACATCCATTTCTTTCACTCATGAAATCTATCTGAGGTTTGGGAAACAGGAGGAACACGACTCTTGACAGGTTCATTAGGTAAAAGCAGGAAACTGACTGTACATTATGTCTTTCTTTAGAACCCTAAAAAAGGTGAAAGAGCTGTGACAAGAGTTATGGTTACATGGTTTCTGCTAAATCAGTAACATATACATAAAGGCAGCGAGAGCCATTTATCAAAAGTAGGGAAAGAAGAGGTTTGATTTGTAAACTGAGAGGTTCGTGAAAGTTTTTAATGTAGCTGCTGGTGGAAAGCTGTACGGCAAGATCATATAAAAAGGTACGTTATCACATATCTGGTAGAATATAGAGGATATATGGTATTTTCTTTAGCTTTTATTAACAAAAGGCAAAGCATGTGGCTTAAAATAAGGCCTCTGGTACGAATCTGAGACCTTTAGAACCAACTGGAACAATAAAGACCATCTTATTTCCCAGGACATCAAATACTGAAAATAGGGAGAACTGAGTGAAAATAGGGACGACGATGGTGGGGAATCTGGTAGGGAGTTAGGCCCTGATTATGAGGTGTTTTTGATGCTCTCAGAAAGGCAAATGCCGTTCGGTCTGCCTTCGCCACGGGATGTCTGTGGGTGCAAAAGCAGACAAAAGCAAATCAGGTGAGAGACCCTAAGTGATGGGAGATGAAGGCGATAAGAGATCACATTTAAAACCTTGTTAAGATAAGAATCTTTTATTGTCATTATGTGTTCACAGCATAAAAATTGTTAGTTATACTTTCCCCAAATACATCTTGTTGGCAGAAAGCTCCCCAAAATTTTGTTTTCCTAATAGCTGGAAGCAAAAATCGTAGGCAAAACTGAAATTTGATTAGTATCTAGCCATCTGTGCCTGTCACTTCTTGCCCCTTTAGGGCAATGTACAGATGAGCCTGTCACTTCTAGCTTTTCACGTACGGGTGCATGTAAACAAACCCCTTGGCATCACATTTAAAAACTAAGCTGCTCATAGCGTCCAAACCTAACCAGTTCCGGTTTGTTCAAAGCTCCCACACAGGACACAAATGACGGCCTTCCTCAACTACAACCTCTTACGTAGCTTCTGTAGCTCTTTCAACAAGGAGCATTGAGGAATAGTGCATCAGCGCAGAGACGACATCCTCAGATTAAAACACAGTGGAAAGTCTCATGTATCACACTTGTTTTTCTAAAGCTTCCCTCTCAATACATCGCTGTCCTTGGAGCATTAAATGTGTATTCAGACCCACTACTAAATTCTTGCATTAACTTCACAATGCAGTTAATGCAAGGAGTGCTGGATATAACAGCGTGAAGTTATTTTGCCACATTCCTTCACAGTGGACAGATATCACTAATCCACTCACGCGCTCATATCTACAAGTTTCAGAAAGACAAATTTAAGACTTTGTGTGAAATCACTCAAGAAGAGCCCACAGAGAGCAGACTAGAGGAAGTTTTGTAAAGCAGATTCGGAACGTGAACTATGAACAAAACAAATACGAAACGCTATTAAAATCTTCGCCATTTATTGCCCCCAAACCTCACTTTTCCCTACATACTCTTACTTTGTTTTCTCGACAGTGTGCAATTCTTAATTACTTAAGTCTGCGTAAAATAGAGTAAAGTTCAAAATGTCTGATTGTTTAAAACTTTCTCTTGCTTTCTAATTTAATTTGACTCATTTTTGTACTCAGAAAAGAGTGTTGTAACAATTACTTTGGGAGTCTTTGTGGAAAAGTGTTAATCTGAGCAGCACAAGCCAAAGGGGCAGTGGTTTGGATGTGTGACTGATGTGTCTAAGATTAGCTGAGGTTGCCAGACGAGCAGCGCAACCCCAAACTCCCACAGAGACTGGGTGAGCTCAGGCAGAGCACGCAGTAACCTTGACCTCAATGAGTTTAACAAAAAACACACAAAGGAGAAGGAGATGTATTAAACACAGGGGAATGAGACCCGACACTGACCAGGTGTGAGCCAACCTTTCCAAACCTTTCAAACATCCACTCCAAAAAAACACCTTCTTGCCCTTTCGTTCATTCAGTTTCTCATTCAAAACTCAATCTGGCACAAAAACACGCATTTATTTGTGAGAAAGCACACATTTAGGATTACTATGTAATAGAACTGGGGACAGTTCAGACCAGTGTGAAACAATCCCAGACACACTGATGACCTACTATCCATTTCACTTTAATCCAGACAATAGAAAACATGTGGGGGGAAAGCAGTGTGCAGCCTGAGTCGAGGCCAAACGGACAAATGAAAACGGCAATCAGGCAGAGCCAGGGGGGAGTAAGGGAGCGAGGCACTGAAGGTAATTCATTCTCCAAAATGAGAGCAGGGCTGAGCTGTGACTCATATTCCCTGAAAGATACTCCCCTAGTACACCACTTTTTACTCAACTCAAGTTCTACTGAACTTTGGCCACATGTATGACAGAAACAGTACTTGGAAAATATTTACTTTCCATTTCCATATACTTGATATACCATATTTTCTGCACTATAAGGCGCTGTTAAAATCCTTTAATTTTCTCAAAAATCAACAGTGCGCCTTATAATCCGGTGCGCCTTATGTATGAATTCTGGTTGTGCAATCAAACCGATTTTATGTGGTACACGGCGGTCAAAAATCTGTCAAAAATGTTTTAGTACGACTTTGGTAAGCTATGAAGCCGCACCGCTTGATGGATTGTCGGAGCATTACGGCTACTGTAGTCAGGAGCCTCGCGGAGTAATCTGGGTCCAAAACTCCGTCCGCTTCAGGTCCCAAAGTCAAAGGAACGCTGCAGCATCACTGAGAGTTAAAAACTGTCTAAATTCTTTCATCTTTAATGAAATGGTCAGCGTTGCTGCTTTACCAGGTGTAACAATTAAGTTTAACATCCAGGCATCCATGAAAACAGAATTTATGAAATTTAACAGAGTTAGAAGTTAGCAGGAAGTTAGCTCGCTAGTTTCCACCTAAACATGATATACCATGTTCTGACTGAGAGATTTCTGAAAAAATTAAAATGTACAGCTCTGCTATCACTTCCAACATAAATGAAGACAGAAAACTAAACAGCAGTGACGTTTGTAGGGTTACTGAAGTTGGACTAGCTGGTATATAATGATGTGCTACGTGATCGCTAGTGACACAGCTA
>VUQG01025544.1:26390-49586 GCA_015106755.1 Etia nguti | reverse complement strand
TATCTATTATTGTACGATCTACTATACAATATAAAGCGCCTTGAGGCGACTGTTGTTGTGATTTGGCGCTATATAAATAAAATTGAATTGAATTGATTGTCACCAACAGCGGTGCAAACAACCATCTGTGGGCTGGTGTTGCTTGTGCTTTAGTGGGTCAGTGAGAAACTGTGCAGAAGAGCGAGGTTCAAACGTAGAAAAAGCTGAAGTGAAACTGAACATTAAAAACAATAAAAAGTGTTCACTGCTGCTGTTGTCTGTGCTTCTCATGCTGGAGTGTAGTGAACTCTGCTGTCACTCCCTTTCTTGTTCCAGCCCACTTTTCATGAAGTCAGCATTCGAGCCACACAGCTACAGCATCGTCCACATTGAGCTATGTGACTTTGTTTTTTTTGTTGGAGCATTGTACACAAGCAGTTTTCCTAGGCTCTCCATAGGCAAATACCTGTGCAAACAGACACAAACGCAGTACCCTAATGTGTTATGTGCAGTCCTGCCTAACACCTGCGGCCTTTGGGCTGGTGCTCAGCAGCGGTGTTTCAGTAGGCTGTCCGTGACCACGTCGTGTCTCCTGCAGAAAAAGATCTACAAGTATCGCAAAGTCCTAAACAACCCGAGTCGCTGGGACGTGGCGCTGAAGGAGATCAGAGCGCTGGTGGACATGGCTCTGACCTCACCGCTGCAGGATGAATCCATCCACCAAGCTCCGCTGCACATCATCTCCACCCTGCTGGCTGAGGTAGCACACTCACTCGTGTTGTGTGACATTGCTTTGATGATGTCGTTTCCTTTAGGGTGGAGAATTTCCATTGTTAGATATATCGTTAACTCCGTAATCCATAATTAGTTCTTCCCTATTTTTGATTTTTTTCCTCTTCCTCGCAGAACTCAAACCTCAGTCCTCAGGATCATGAAAACATCATCGTGGTAAGTTCGCTGTCACTGTGCACTGAACTGATATTATTAATCATTAACACGCTTCAGTCCACCCTTTTGTTGCTTTGCTCGTTAAACTGAAGAATATAGATTGTCCCCATGTTTCTCTTCATGCTACACTTTTTTTATTTGTGTGTTTTTGACTGCGGCGGTCGATACCCACGCAGTAGTAACTGGGCAGAGCGGGGGGAGCTTGATGCTTAGGGAAATCGCGATGTTTGTGTAGCTCACCTGTGGCCTTTTTTTACACAGCTCCTTCACCTGACCGCATCACGTACATTCTGCTGGCTCTAGGCCTGTGTAAATGAGAGATATGATATGGAAATAGTCACCTGTATGTGTGTGTACATGTGTGTTTGTGCAGGCTATTGCTCCTCTTCTGGAAAACAACCACCCTCCACCTGATCTGTGCGAGTTCTTCTGTAAGGTGAGCTCTTGTGCAGCGTGATGCTGAACGCGTTTCTTCTGTCGTAAATAGTTCAAATAATTACAAGCGCTTCCTTTTGACGTCCGCCGATCTTGTGTGTTGCAGCACTGTCGGGAGCGACCGCGGTCGAGCGTTGTGATCGAAGTGTTCACTCCTGTGGTTCAGAGAATTCTCAAACACAACATGGTGAGATTGGCCGAGTCCAGTACCGCTTTTCTGCACAGCTCCATTTTTATCTTAGACTTCTTCTTATTTTAGACTTCTCATATACCTTCTTAAAGTAATTTTTTAGGAAGCGGAAAATTTTGCAAGACCACCAATTCCAAGCAACGATAGATCTGCTTTAAAAATCTTTACTGGTTCCACGTAGCCCGCCTCTCCTTTTGATGACTGTTTATTGCAGGCAGTTTTGTGTTTTTGGCTGCAAATGCCACATTCCTGCGGTGTCTTAACCATGAGAGCTTTCTGTTAGCTGTTTGGTGCTGTATTGTAATTTAACGTCATATCACCCACCAGATCATCTGTGACCCATCTAAGGTTAGGGTTGGACTGTGTTTTGACGTCATGCTGAATTGGTAAATATTGAGAAATCCCTCGGAGACCGTTAGCTTTCAAATTAAGGGTTTCTGCAGAAGCATTTCCATGCAGGCAGAAATGTATTTAAAACTCTAGACCTTGTAAATGTTAAAAGGTTAAGGTACTTTACTTTGTTCTCCGTGGTTTTGGTATAGCAGTAAGTCACTGCTTCCACTGGTAAAAACCCGATCTCGGTGGATGACGATGCACATTTTGCTGAATGAGAGATTTTAAATCCGTCTGCTGTCTTCAGTTCTGTGAGAATTAAAAAAACACGAATGAATGCATTGCCATGTAAAGTTCCCACAAGTGTCCATAAAGTCCTGTACAAGCCCTCACTTTAGGCTGGAGCTCGGTCCATGAGCAGCAGCTTAAGTAATAGATAGAAATGGTAATTAAGTATGGCGTAAAAAGAGCATGGTGAGCTCTAATCAGTGTGTGTCTCGTCACTTTACCAACAGTCAGTGGCAAACCTAAATGAGGTGTTTTGCAAAGAAAGACTCTTCTAGGTGTCTTTAATAAACGTGTATGCAGTAGCTAATGGGAATAAGAAAACATTTTATTTCTGCATGTCCTTCATTCATCATTAAATTTTGTATTTTGTATTATATTTTCATAACTCTGCTTTTGGGTGTTGCTGACAGGATTTCGGGAAGTGCCCTCGTCTGCGTCTCTTCACTCAGGAGTACATCCTGGCTCTTAATGAGCTCAACGGTGGAATGGAGGTTGTCAAGAAGTTTATTCACAGGTGAGCATGTGCTGCTATAAATCTGTAATCTGTGACTGAATAACTTCAGACTACAACCTCTATTTAAAGATGCAGTGAGGTGTGATTTAATTGCTTTGGAGGCCACAGCTGTAGCTTGCGGTCAGGATGGCAGGATGGTTTAAAAAGGGGGGAAAAAGTTTGGGGGGCATTGCCTTCAATACTCGGTAAACATGCTGCACAGACCAAAGCCAGACTAGTCTACTGGAAACCAGAAATAAGGCTACGGTGAGCCTGAGGAGAGTCTCTGCGTTCAGTTGAGCTTTATTGAGATAAAGGTTTTGAGAAAAAGAAAAAAATGTTGCCAAACCATCAGATTGTAATTTGTTAGAACACTTGGACAGGTATTTATTTGACCAATAATATAAAATCGAGTTTGATGACACTGTATGTATAGTGTGTGTGAGTTGCGTGTTTCTTGTCCACTCGTCCTCTGGTCGTAGCATCGTTGCAGAAACTGGGCACCAACGTATATCCTCACTCTACAAGTATATCTTGTAGCTCTTTGATATCTCATAATAGAGAATATAATAACACATAAGTAGCACATTTGTTTTTTTCTTTGAATGATTCACAATCTAAGAGGAAGTGAATATATTTTGAAGCCAAAGGCTGTTGGATAAATGCAGTAAAGTGCAGATATTTCCCGTACGCGAGGAGGAACTGAATCTGTGTGAAAACCAAAGAGTGGTAGGCCAGCAGTTCAAAGTAACAGGCCAGCATGACCTTTCTCATCACTGCGTGAGACAAGCCACTCACTTTTACCAACCTCTACACTTCCTGGTACTGCCAACTGGTATTTGAGCCAAATCGGTAGCATTTCTAAGCTAACAAATGTCATTGTCTTGTCCTTATCATCTCCAGCGTGGCAGGTGTAGCCCCCTACACTCACAGTAGAGTCACTAGCATTCCTAGCTATCCTTTACAGGTCAATAGTGACTGGCATTCCTAAAGAATTCAAGTATACAGTGTTTTGTTAAAGTGCAGTCTTTAAAAAAAAAATTTAAAAAAAAGTACCCCCAGAAAGCTCATACACTGTTGCCATGTAGTCCTCTAGCATCAGCTTGGAGGACGGGTATCACTGAACTCACACTGGATATAAGTTGCAAGTTGTCCTCTAACCTGCATGTTTGTTTTGCAGCATGCACGGGCCCACAGGCCAGTGCCCTCACCCACGTGTCCTGCCAAACCTGGTGGCAGTGTGTCTGGCTGCCATTTATTCCTGTTATGAGGAGTTCATCAACAGGTCAGTCACGCCCATATCCACACGCAGACAGTACCTGCTTCTTCTTCTGCTTCTTCTTGTCTTTTTCCTGAACTGCACTCATTTAATAAACACTTACTCGCCTTACCACTGTCACATTCGTTCTTCTCTTCTTTCCAACTCTCATTCAGCCTATACACTTGTTGTTCCATCTTGTTTGACTCAGAGTTTTCATTTTGCACTTTTTATACTAGAGAAATCTCACTCCATAGCATACATCAAGAGTATTTTAGCAACGTCGTGGTTACACCATTTAAAAGGTTGCTTTTAAGGCTTCTTCTTGCTGCTGTTCCAGCAGAACGGTTATTCTGTTGTTTGCCTTCACGTTGTCATTGATTAGACAAACACATGACTGGTAATTTCCCACATCTTGTAGGACTAATATGAAGGAAACGATACAAACACCAATTTGCAGATGTTACCAGGAAAGCAGACGGTAACTGTTTCGATCATCAGACCACATTATGCCATTTATAGCCCTAAACTAATCTGCAATGTTCCAGAGTGCCACAGAAATACATGAGCAATTATATACAAAAGAATAAATGGAAAGTAATTAAATACATAAGCTGATTATGTTTATTAAGAAGAATAACCTGAGGTTTGTTGGGTTCTTGCAGGACTATTCACAGTTTCCAGTTTTGCTTCTTATTAAATGCAGCTCATTGCTTATGGATGTAGCAACTGTGGCACTGGCCATTGATCTGTGGATTTAACATTCAACATTAGCATTTTGGACTTGGTTTTTATTTATTTTATAATTATTTTTTTAAATGTGTCTTTCTGGCGTTTCCCCATCTGGACTCTTTGTTGATTTCACGGGCCATCTCAGCTCATTATCACCATCCCTTTAGCGCTGTTCACCCCAGAGAGGAGCCACTTTTTCCAAAGCACTAACCCACGAAGGAGCTGTCACTCCAGGAACCATCTCTTCTGCCTCCAGCTACATCTCACCTGCGTCTCTCATCTGTGCTTACGCTTTTTCATGCACGTTCTCCAGCATGACCGATGTTTTCCTCTCTTGCTCATTGCAGTCGGGACAACTCCCCCAGCCTGAAGGAAATCCGAAACGGCTGTCAACAGCAGAACGACCGCAAACCCCCGATGCCGCTACGCCTGCTGCGGCCCGAACCCCCAACGCCACCTCCTGCCACCATCCTACCGCTCCCTACCACCCCCAGTCCTCCTCAGCCGCCTCCCCCAGCCCCCACTAACCCCGTGGCTCCATCCATCCCCATCTCCTCTCCGACGTCCTCCCTGCCTCTCTCTCCTCCTCCTTCCGTCGTCAACTCCAGCGAGATCCTGGTGGAGCTAGAGCGGAACAACAATTCAGCAAATACCAAGCGGAAGGGCGGGCCGACGAGGGGCGACAGCGAACCCAACCTTATCGACTGTCTGCTGGTCAGCCCGGCCGTCAACACGCTCTCCATCCAGCTGCCGGCGCAGGCTGACCGAGTGCTGGGCTGCTTCGCTCTCATCCTCAAGATGCTGTGAGTTAATGCATCGGTGCTATAGGACGCCAAAACAGTTTTTCTCTGGGCTGACAGGGTGACACTGACTCTGTGTTCTTGCTTTGTGACTGTTGCTGTAGGTCAGACTATGATGACTGGAGACCTGCTCTGGCCAGCCTGCTGCAGCCCATCCCCTTCCCTAAAGAGTGAGTGTTCATCATAGATAATATAGCAAATGTTGCACGCTGCATATATAATAGGATGTGCAAATAAAAAAACAGATAAATCCACCATGATGTCACCCAGTGGTTTGAGCAGGCTCCATTCATAAACTGTACAACACACAGGGACACACAGACACATATTTGCAAATTGGGGCTAAATGAAAAACTTCTAACTTCTTGGATGTGTGGAAATAGTGATGCTAAAACAGAGTAGACAGTGACTGACTACAGTTCTAGATTTCAGGAGATTAAAGCAACTTTAGTATCCAGTTTGATGAAAAAACCCACCATCCACTTGTCATGAATGGATATGTCACTTTGCCTTCAGACACCAAAGCTTTTGGTACCAGAGCTTTGCTTCATTTTTTCCTCTGTTTTCACATATTCACATTCACTCACTCATCCAGTCATTAATCTTAATCCGAATGACCAAGAAAAAAAGGACAAAACTCGGATTTGGAGAAAAATCTCAAAAAAACATCTTTCTTTTTTTAAAAATTAAAAATGTGTCAAACAATCCAAAAGTATTAAATGAGTTAAAATGCTGGATAAGATAATATATGTTACTAATGTTGGAAGAACAAAAAACAGCCGGGGCCTTGGTCCTTGTGTTCATGGAGGCCACTGAACTGCTCCAAACAGCAGAGAATTTGGGGGTTCCTGCTGTGGGAAAGTCAATTAAAACCAAACGTGTGCCTCTGGGGCTGAAAAGCGAAGCTGTGCGGAAGCCCTACAAAAACTGCAGTTCCTGTTGTGGCCACTTGAGCCTGGTTCCAAAAACAAGCCAATCCCCACAGACTCGCTGTCACTGTCTCTTAGGGTGTGGACGTATTTCTGATGAGGACCCTTGGGGGTGTCACTGCTGACGTGGTGAGGTACATTACCGTGCTTCCCAAAGGATCGCAGACTAGGGTGGAGGGCAGATTCCTACCCCCAGCGAGCCCGCTGTTGTTAGGCATAAGTAGCCCAGAGCAGTCTTTGTAATTGGCTGCCTGATCCCGAGCTTCATTAACGGCAACTAGACAACAACTTGTTGTTTCTTCAACTCGGGAACCCACCTGCGCCACTGTTACCTGGTTGATGTCTTCAGGCGTCATTAGGAAAAGCAACAATATTCCCCAGAACCCTTTAGCTTTGGACAGAATGAGTCATCTCATACAAAGTGAGAAGCATACGCATGCAGAGGACTAATTAACACATTACAAGTTGTTAGTCACACATTAATGATTTCATAATTATCATCCCATACTACATGAATAATGCCATGAATAAAGAGGGTTTTTTTAATAGCTATGTGAAGTATTTTTAAATAATACTTTTTAAATGATATTTAAACTCTAATATTCTGCTTCACTGCTTCACTTGCTTTGTTTTCAGTCATCTTCCTACGATTTCAAAACATCTGGAAACACCACGATCTCCCAGCCAAAGGCTCTGTGATAGGCAAATGAAACAACAGAAGCTGTTTGGTTAACCAGTGACGCTTCTTTCCACTTGACATTTTTCAGTAACCAGCATCTAAATTCTTCAGTTCTAGCCAAAACATGTTTTGTGAGGTCACGGCAACCTTTATCTTTGACCACCAAGATCTAATCATTCATCCTTGAGCCCAAGTGAATGTTTGTGGTAGTCTGGCAGTCACAGACATTACTTAGATGTGAACGAGGCAGTCTCTGTGAAGTCTGTTGAACAAGGTGGAAATTGGATGTTTTATGCTGTAAAAACTAACAAATATGTAAGCACAGGAGCTTTTGGTGCATGCCATTATATTGTCTGCCATCTAACAATAGTCATGGTTAGAAGAAAATACTCCCAGTTGTAAGGATTTATGTATCAGGACATCAGATGCACTTCATTAATTAATTATCAGCAAGTGTGAGAGGCTCTATAAAAGCAGAAGTATTGGCAGTTTGCAGTTCTGGAGTAGTCAGGTGTGTGTAAACACAACGCCAAAGAGGAAAGACATCAGCGTTCATCTTAGGGGAGCAACTGTTGCTGTCCATCAATCTCATAAGGGTTATAAGGCCATTTCCAAACAATCTGCAGTCCATCGTTCTACAGTGAGAAAGATACATCACAAAAAATTCAAGACAATCTTCTGAGGAGTGGATGTCCCAGCACATTCATCCCGAGCTGGGAGAAATGGTTAAGGTTAAAGTTTAGTACAGTACAATTGAATAAGTATGGCTTATTTGGAAGGCTTGCAGGAGAAAGCCTCTTCTCTCTGAAGAACATGGCAGCACAGCTCAGGTTTGCAAAGCTACATCGCTTCTGGAAAATCACTTCTGTCCTTCAGACACAGACCAAAGTGGAGATGTTGCACAGACAGGTCAGCATGGCGGTGGAGGGATGATGATTTGGGCTTGTTTTACAGCATCAAGGTGCTGCAATGGCCCAATCAAAGTCCAGACCTCAACCTGACCGAAATGATGTGGTTGGACCTTCAGAGAGCTCTGCAAACCCCAATGATTGAAGCAATGCTGTAAATAAGAGTAGGCCAAAAAGCCATGCAGAAAACTATTACATTACTACATTACTAAAGCTCTTGAATTAGGGGGTGTATTTGCACTTAGATTTTGTTTAATACATGCTGGCACAGTGTAACGTGTCAGGTTTTCTTGGATGTACTTTCCTAGTTTTAAGACCCATTAAGGATTAGATCATTTATTTAGTGTCGATACATAAAAATCTTCCAATAGAAAGTTTGTTCTTTCTTTTTACCGTGCTTGTATATTTACAGTAAGGCACTGACGAGCACCAACATGTGTTTTCCTAGAAAAATGGATCTCCATGTCCTCCCTGTACTTTCCACCCATGGTTGCATTAATATGAGAACAATGGGGGGGGTGGGGTGACGTTCAGTAGCTGTGATCCCTCTTTTACAGATGGTCTCTGGTTGTCATTTGCTCCTCACAAGAATTTGATCCACTCTGCAGATCAGAGCCTGTTGCATATTTTTATAGTAAAATAATCCATTCATAACTTTCTGTGCAGTTGTGTATTGTAACAAAAATGCACGGTTGTCACAGAATCCCTGGATTCATCTCCCAGCTCACCAGGGTGTCTCGCCACGCCATTTGGGAATCGCCGATCTGAGTAACAAACAGTTCATAGAAGTCATGCGTACACGTGCTGGAAATGTCATAATGAGCTCTGCACTCCCTCCGCATGTGGACCGTATCCACCAACACAAAGTAACACCATGCCTCTGTGTCATCAGCTTTACATCACCGTTAGAGAAAGCACAGACGTGACGTCGAGGCAGCTTCCAGAAAGGCTCAGATGGGCCATAAAGATCAGCTCGGAGTCACACTGTATTTAAAAATGCGTTCATGTATTTAAGGCTGTAACACCTCACGTATCTCTGTCTTCTCTGCAGGGCTCTTGCACATGCCAAATTCACAAAGTAAGTAACCGAGACATGGTCCTGATAAATGAGGTGAACTCGGAGCTTTCAAGCAACCTGACCTTTGTGTCTTGATATTTCTGTCTCTAAACAGGGAGCTGAAGTATGTCATTCAGAGGTTTGCAGAGGACCCTCGGCAGGAGGTGTGTGTGTGTGTGTGTGCGTGTGCATGCATGTGTGTGTGTTCAGGTTGAACTCTGCTTTAAGCTTAAGAACGGAGAGTCACCCCAGTATATGTGCTTTCCAGGTCCACTCCTGCCTGCTCAGCGTGCGTTCAGGGAAAGATGGCTGGTTCCAGCTCTACAGTCCAGGAGGCGTGGCCTGTGATGATGACGGAGAGCTCTTTGCCAGTATGGTGAGTGTAAGAACGCACACGCGCACAAATAAACATCGAGGCAGTCATCCTGAACTGTAAAGTGACCCCCTGCTCTTCCTCATGTCCTCCAGGTTCATATCTTGATGGGCTCCTGCTATAAGACCAAGAAGTTCCTCCTCTCTCTGGCTGAAAATAAGCTGGGCCCCTGCATGCTGCTGGCCCTCCGTGGAAACCAAACCATGGTGGAGGTGGATGAATTTCAATCTTTCTACCTTATAACCATGAATTATGTCCTGGTCTCCTAAATATATACACATTTTGCAGTTTTGTGTCTTTTTTTGGACTCTTTGGGTCACTGTGTGGTATTTCTACACTGCTCTGTGGTTATATGGTGTCTCGGTTTTTTATCTAACCTTTTTGGTCTTTTTGCTTTACATCTCTGTAATTTATCACCTTCTGGATGTATGTTTTCTCATTTTGGTCATTCTGCTCGTGTCTCTGTCTCTTGGTGGTCACTTTTGACCATATTTCCTTACTTTATGTGTCTCTGAGGCCATTTTTTATCTTTTGTTTTTGTTTGTGGTCATTTAGTATCACCACAGCAGTTTGTGTACATATTTTAGTCTTTATCACTTTATAGATTTTCTGCATCACATCATTTGGTTTGTTGCTCCTTAGCCTCACTTTCCAGTCGTTATCTCACTGTAGTCACTTTTTTTTTTGTGGCTTTTTTGCTTCTCAATTTGGTCATTTAGCATCTTTTTGTAGTTGGCACACTGTGGCCATATGTGTCACACTTTTTAGTCACTTTACCTCTTTATGTAGATGTTTCAGGTCTCATTTTAATCATTTCTTCTTCTTTTTTTTAAAATTTTAGTATTTTTTGCTATATTGTCTTGTTTTTGTTCCTTTCGCCACACCATTTCTCTTTCCGATCATTTCATTATTTCAGACATTTTGACTCTTTGTGGTTGTTTTGCATGGCATTTTGGTCATTTTATTCTCATCTTAGTATTTATTTAGTCCACCCATGTGCAGTTTGGGAGTTTATTATTACTATCTGGCATGGCTGTAGCTCAGGAGGTAGCTTAGGTCATCGACTAATCGGTGGTTCGATCACTGTCTGCTCCAGTCTGCATGCCAAAGTATCCTTGGCCAACATGCTGAACCCCAAGCTGCTCTCAATGCATTAATCAGAGGGTGAATGTGAGTCTTAGACATAGAAAAAAGTACTTGTGTAAATTTGTGAATGAGTCAGGTTGAGTAGATTAAGAGTAGAAAATCCATTTACCAACACTGGGCTGCACCATCTGCTGTTATACTTACTTTAAACTGCGTGTTGGTTTCATCAAATGTTCTGGTGTTTCAGAAACGAGTACAGTATATCAGTAGCTTTAACTTGTGCATGTGCAATATGTTTCCAGATCCTGTGTCTGATGCTGGAGTACAACATCATTGAAAATAAAGACACCCAGCTGCAGATCATCTCCACCCTGGAGAGCACCCAGGTGGGGCTCCGCATGTACGAGCAGCTCTGCGACCGACAGAGAGAGCTCAAAGAGCTGGTGAGTTCCGACTCCACCACTCACTCTCATTATTTAGTAGGAGTGCCGAGGCCTGCACTCCCGCTGCTGCGGGCACACGGAAAAATAAAGTCACCAGCTTCTCATTACTGCAAATTCATGTGTCGTCAGTAACTCATGTGACCTGGTTGTAGATAATTGTCAGTCTGCAATTCTAATACTCTGGTGATGGTTGTTGACAGTCTGAGAGGTCATGCACACGTTAGAGAACAAAAAGGAAGACATAAGGTGCATTTACACGTATCCACATGTTAAATATTATGTGTATGAGCCCGTTTGGACATAAAATCCTGCCGTTTACTGTAAAAATCTTTGAAGCTTGTAGTTTTTTTTTTCCTTCAGAGTCATCAGCAGGAGCAGAGACAGGTGTTAGGAGAAACTGATAATAATAATAATAACTAGAACTAGAATAGATAACTAGAATGTGCAGAAAATACATGCATGTGAAACTCCCAATGTACATTACAATTCACCGTAAAGTTTAGACTCTTGTACTCCTGGATTACTTGCACGTACTCTGAAACTAGCATCGAGCGTACACAATTATAAAAGTTTGTGTTTTTTAGTATATATTTGATATAAATGTCACTAAATTTCCTGAGATGATTTACATGACACGCATTTTATATTAAAAAATCTGAAAAAGCAAAATAATGGTAGCAAAATAATCTAAATCTGTAAAATTAACAACTTTATATTAAAAAAAGCACCTGCTGTTACTGCTGTCATAGTTCTGTTAAAACAAGCGATAAAACAACACATTTATCTAATATTTGCTTAACATACGTCATTTACGCTGATATGTAGACTCCATTTATTTGCAATTCAAATAAACATGTCTATATTCCATAACTTATCTCGCATCCTTCCCAGTAACCAGCTGTTTTCTTTATCACACCAATACAACGGTACACCGTTATCTCTCAATAAACTCGAAATGCAGTGTTAGATAATTGAATAAAAATGGATGTAAAGAGAGTTTGTGTGTGAAGGACAGAGAATACAGCTGAAACAAAATGTGCTGGCGTTTAAGATTAAAACGTAATAATCTGTCACCTAACAGATGATTCAGAACAGAATTTCATCAGTGAATTTGCAGGTCTGTACTTCATATCTCTGCAGGCCAAAATCTTGCCCCAGAAACACCACATTTATGTTATGTAGGGAAAAAAGTTTTTATTACTGGTTCTAACTGAAGCAGGATGTGAAGCATTTTTAAAGCATCTTGTTATTGAAATTAAACATGAGGTGATCAGAGACATGCCTCAGTGGGAAACGCCTGCAGCTGCTCACACGTGCCATCTACTGTTAGAAAAGATTCCTGCAAGGCCTTAAGCTCAGACGCCATCTTTCTTTCTATTTTCTCCTCAGCAAAGAAAAGGAGGCCCTACCCGGCTGACTCTGCCCTCCAAGTCCACGGTGAGATCACACTGCTGAGAAAGACACACTGTCGTGGAAAGGAAGCAAAACACTTGATTTGACTCTTTCAATAACCTGTCCTTAACCTCTCTAGGATGCAGACCTGGCCCGCCTGCTCAGTTCAGGTTCTTTTGGGAACTTGGAGAACCTGAGCCTGGCTTTCACCAATGTCACCAGTGCCTGTGCTGAGCAGCTCATCAAGCTGCCTTCACTCAAACAGCTCAACCTCTGGTCCACACAGGTAAACGGGCCCAACACAAACAGCTGCAAAAGGAAATAATGACTATCTATGAGCCTACAGATGCCTAACAGCTGCCCTTTCCTTGCTTTGTTCCATTTTTCAGTTTGGGGATGCAGGACTGAGGTTGTTATCCGAGCATCTGGCCTGCCTTCAGGTTCTGAACCTGTGTGAGACTCCCGTCACTGATGCTGGTCTCCTGGCACTCAGTTGTAAGAAATCTTACATAGGACGCGTTTTTATGACACAGAGAATGTCCTTGATAGTGTGTGTCTCAACTCTAAGTGCAAATGTCTGCCTGTTTCAGCCATGAAGAGTCTGTGCAGCCTGAACATGAACAGCACCAAGCTCACAGCTGACACATACGAGGACCTCAAGGTAATTCGTGCAGTCAGTCTTAAAGGGTTTCCCTGCTGTTCTGTTTCTGTGTGGCACCTAATGCTAAACGAATGGAGAAAAGCATGCCTCAGGATCTTTATTGCTTTGAAGAGTCTGATGTCTACACAGATTAATTTTGAATGGACTGATATACCATAGTGTATAGTATTTTTTTGTATTAATACAGTGAAAATAAATGGTTTTGACAAAGCCACCAATACCTGACCCGATGATGGCTAAAACTGTGCAGAGCCAGTGTTAGCTGTATATCTTTTCTTTGTACCATTACACTATTTACTGACAGCTAAAGTCAATTTGATAATTTAACATTAAGCTGCACAATCCCTCGAGGCAGTCGAGGCAGTATTGTCACATAATAAAACTGAATCTGAGGAATATTTTCTACATGGGATTTTGTGTCTTGGCTGAGCTTTTTAACCAGCTGCTTGAAGCTCTGCTTATTCACTATGTAACCACACCAGAAATTTCCATCCACCTTTATTCTTCCTCTCACATGGAGTGCAGCTAGCGAGCACTCTAACAATGCTCGGTGGGGTCATTTGTTTACTTTTGGGTAGCACATCACCAGCTGCTAGCATCTCCTCCTTGTGTGCCTCCATAGCCTGGCTGTACTCAGCAGTGTGTTTTTCTCAACAGTGGTGAAAAAAGTTGTTTTCACCTTCAGTGGGGACAGTTTTCTTGCATAGTTAACCAGTGATTGTGATGCCTTGGAGGGTGTTTAGGTAGCTTAGTTTTTAGGCACACACGGCTCTCGCTCTCAGACATGTCTGGGCTTGCGTTGTTGTGCATGCTAGGGAGCTAAACACAGCTTTATGGATGTTGCTGGCTCACCTCTATCACCGGGACTAACCCTAAAATATTGACAAATAGCAGTTGTTAAAATAGTTGGTGTACTACTTTCTGTTTCCGTGTTTCACAGGTGTCTGAGCTCAGCTGCACTTATCGCCAGTAAAAATTGTCCTCTGCTGGTGTTTTTCACACAACACATCAGTGCATCTCCATCAGTTGTTTGGTGGTTTGGTTAGGTTTGAGGTTTTTTGAAGGTATTGTATACCATCCACTGAATTTTTAAGCACAGTTATGGATGAAATCCCTCGCTGAGCCTGGTTCTGCTGGAGGTTTCTTCCTGTTAAAAGGGAGTTTTTCCTTCCCACTGTTGCCAAGTGCTTGCTCATAGGGGGTTGTTTGATTGTTGGGTTTTTTTTCTGTATTATTGGGTCTTTGTCTTACAATATAAAGCTCCTGGAGGTGACTGCTGTTTGAATTTGTTGCTGTTTAAATAAAACTGAATTGAACTGAAGTGTATATTGTTTGTGTTCCTCTCCAGGCCAAACTGCCTAACCTGAAGGATGTTGATGTTCGGTACACTGAAGCATGGTGATCGGCCAAGCTTTCGTCAGCCCCTTTACATGCCGAGACACACACAAGCACGTACACACACTGCACACACATTACATCGACGCCATCATTACACCAGGAACCCTAACAACACCCGGCCTGAGGATCACCCCATCTGATCAGACACTTGCGTATGAGGAGGAGCCTTCATCAGTTTCATCGCTGACCCCGCAAAGTGAAACCGTCACCGGGAAGGAACTTTGTGAAACTCATCGCTCCTCTTACCTCAAAGGCCCTTCTTTTTTTTTCTTTGTTTTTTTTACAAATGGCATCAGAGAATGAGAGGACCCAATGTACTGAAATACCGGGACCCTGCTCTCTCTGTCTTTACCCTTTGCCCGGTCCTTTCATATGTAGTCTCTCAGTTTTCATAATCACTCTTTTTTCCCCTCAAATCTCTGCGTGTGCGCCTCATAATGAAATCCCAAATCGAGGAAGGCTCCGTCCCCTCGGAGCCTCTCGCTGGCGTTTGCCCCTCATGGAACGAAGGCTGGACGCAGCAGCTTTGATCCGATTCCATGATGTAGCTCTCCTGACGGACGTGGTCAACTGTTATCGAGTCCTCGCTCTCTCTTTGCTGTCAGTTTTCAGGATCAGATTCCGGCCTTTTCCACTCTTTCACTGGGAAAATGAGGTGCTACCTCAGAGAAAAGAAGACTGTGCCTACTCCTCATGTACAACTCACGAAAAGGAGAAAAAGAAAACAAAAAAGGTTTTTATCAACTTGAATTAACATATTTTTCCAGACATCTGTGCTTTCATATATTGTGTCTTTCTATATAAAACATAAGGAGATGCCCACCTCCCTCCCCATCACCTCCCCAATAATGACATTTTGGGAGCTCTGCAGGAATGTCAAGGGTGATGGCAATATTTGGTCCTTTTTAAATTGCCTTCAGTGTGCGTACTGAAGATCTCCCATTTCTATTTAATAGGACAGTTGTGTAGCAGTAGCTGGGTGGTCTGGGACTGCCTGATATTTATAAGTTGTCTCTAAAACCTCTGACACATTGTCTTTCCTGGATTTCGTTGGGAGGTATCAAAGTACACAGCTTTTTGGTTTTTGTACATCACGTTATCCAAGAAGCCCTCGAAGAGCGCAGCCACACACGGACATCCGTGTACCAAAGCCACGGTGGCAAACTTCAGAGTGGACTTCTAAAATCAGACCTGTTTAAACCAGACCCATCACCAGCTGAGAGTTGTATATTTTCATATCCCCCCTTTGCTCTTGTTTTTGGTCCCCGCCGTGCAGGTGCTTTGGGACGGTTTTGAAGCAAACAACTCGCCAAACGTCTTTACTCTGCTTTGTTGTTTTGAGGCCAACCTGAGTGTGGTGTCACCCCCTGACACCGTTTGCCTCTCTGACCCCTTTTCTGAGGTCCGAGTGGAGGAGTCGCAGTGCCTCTAGCGGATGAGTCACTTCTTGTGTCTTTTTAACTGTCCCACGACCTGTTTTGAATCACTCTGCTGTATTTATATTACGCCATATCACGTGGATGACATTTTTAGGCTAATTCTTATCAGAGGATGGGACAAAATTATTGTACATATTCGATCACAATAAGGGACGAGTAATTGGGGAGGGTGGGGCACCTTCTATTTGGCCGTGTACATTCCCTTAAAGTGTTGCCTGTTTGTTGTGGCAGCGTTTCATACGATGTGGTAACTGCCCTGACACACTGCAAGTCTGTCAGAATCTATTCTCCTCCCTGTGTACGCGTGGTTTGGGCGGATTTGTCTTGAAAACTCAAGGCAAGCGCAACTGCATCCATCCATTTTATTTATTCGTGTCGACCTGGGGAAGGCTCCAGATGCTTGTTGAATCAGAGGACAGGACGCCGTCCGCTACCAAGCGCTTTGTTTCCTATTTATTGGGTGCCACGACAGTTTTCTGTTTGGCCTGTAGGTGGGGTTTGTGTACGGCCATCTTCGGGTCTAGCTTTAGGACATCGTGCTCTTTTTCATATCCAGTATGATGTACATATGAGTGTATATAGTTGTCTTCTACCTTTCTCTCTTTGAACCATTTTTGAATCCTTGCCCTTCTTCTTCTTCATCTGGTTTCTGTATTTCTCTCAGCCTCCTTTTATTCGGCAGGCTGGTGTTGCCTTCATCTTAACGTGTGTGGTTGTTTTTTTTTTTGTTTTTCTTCTTTTCACACAAAGTGCTCTGTAATCTAAAAAAAAATGTTTTCAATGCGTGTTATATTTTATGTTTCTCTCATTTGATCACTTTAATCAACTATTTGTTTCCTGTGTTTTTGTTGTTTAAGGTTTTTTGCACGTAAATGTTGTCATCGGATATGTTTTTTCGTTTTGTAATTTTGTTTTGTAAAAATACCATAAAGGGTTTGATCACTATCTCACCAGGTTAAGGACTGAAATGGAGAGATCCCATCCGGCTGTTTTGTGATTGGTCGTAGCCAGGATCTACCCATGAGCCTGCTGTTTGAGGCGGTTAAAGCTTTATTCATGTTGATTTTCTAAAACAGCCAATGACACTTGGCGCTTTTGGACTGAAGCCGAGATTTAATCATTTAAACGATGGCCATTTTTATATCACGAATCGTATCGTATGTGGATCACGCTGACTAAGATTATATGAAATAAAATTGGTGGTTCCACACATCAGCAAACCGATGATTCAGTCTGATTTTACTGTAGTTGTTTTTATCCCTGATGGTTTTGAAGTATGAACGGTTTGACTCTTAAGGAAATGCTCTATTTTAAGAGTGACATGAAGAATCCTGATGCCAATATCACGTTTATCTGGTTGATGTGAAGCCACAGCCATCGGCTGGTTAGCTCAGCGTATCAGGAGAAATGGTTACCTTGACTTTATCGAAAGGTAAAATAATCCTTCCTCACGATGATTTAACAATACCAGAGTTTCAGATAATGAGGTATGTGCAACTAATCCATGAGCTCGAGCCTGATCTAAACACTCAGTTTCAGAAAGTTTCTTTTTTCTGGTCTAGGGTCTTTATGATGTCATGATGGAGGAGGGAGGAGCTAAAACAGACTAGCAGGGGTTTTCTCGCACTACTTTCAAGGCACACAAAGGATGGGGGAAGAGGTCTAAATGGATCAAAACTCCAGCAACGCTATTATTTTAAACATCCTTGTTGCTAGACCAATGTGCTCGTGGCCTTCATAGGGGTTGTTAAAGGGTGTACGACTAAAGCAGAAAAACAAACATCACCCGGTGGTCTCCCGATTGCGATTACATCTTGGCAGCTTTTAGGCTACAAGCAACCTGTAACACAACACTGAGCTTCAGTGCAGCATGAGATCTTTTTCCTCCAGAGACTGTAATAGTAGGGAAAACTGGCTAAGGTAACGAGCTTGTGGCTGTAGCTTCACCCTTAATCCCAGAGGTAATTCATCAAACTTGGCATGAAAGCAGATGAGCCCATTTCACAGAGTGGGCTGTTTCAGGCCACGTTGACTTGTCCAAACTGTGAGCCTGGGGTCCAGCATTTTGAGATTATTATAATGTTTTTCTTTCTTTTTTTTAAAATGTTACTATAGAACATGTGCTGGTTGAAAAGTAACGTCTCTCCTGTTCGGCCATGTCTCCTATTTCCTGTGGAGCTCACTGCGCTTTCCTCCCCGTTCATCTGTCACCTTTTTTTTAATAAAAAAACAACATTTTTTGTAAACAGTTTCTGCGTCATGTACAGCTGTGCTCGAGTCTTAACCGTTGTTATGGAAGGAACAGGGTCAGATATGGCACACCCTGACAAATCTGACAGACTGAAAAAAAATGCAACTACTTCAACTTTATTTCCCATTCCTTGTAGTAAAATAATTTTGTTGGCAGCTGGAAAAAGGGCGCCCATCATGTTTCTCTCTCTTTTTCAGTCTTTCGGTCGCATTGATCTGCTTCTCCTGCTGGGTTATTATTATTATTGCTGCTGCTGCTGCTCTGTGGCTGTTGTAATAAAAATACAAAAGATCTTCAACAGGAAAATAACAACTATGATGTGAAATAATTTCAATCAAAAATAAATTGTCTGTGAATATGTTATCAACCATGTGTGTCTTTTTTTTCTTTCATGTTAGTATATCAGTGTAATGGGGAAAACATATCCATTTATAAAAACATGAAGCTTGGGCTGACAGTGAGAAAACAGAAGAAGCACAAATGGTTTTGCAGGTTGAGGACACTGACATGTTTCCCCTCCTCATCTTTTTGGACTGTTCTCATTTAGCTGGAGTCAGAGTCACTGCTGCTTGCATGAGGCGATACCTGGACCCCACAGAGGTTGCACAGGTAGTCCAGCTCCTCCAGGATGGCACATCAATACATGCTTTTGCCAGAAAGCCATTTATTCTCTCGCCGTCTGCTTCTCTGGTATATCTCTTCAGCCTACTTCTCAGAGCTGCGAGTCTTTGTTTGGTAGTATCTAGAGCCTGCCATCTGTCATTGGTTTAGTTGCACTGCTCTCTTCTACCGGGGTTGGCTCATTGCTTCCATATTGCTCCATACTGTACTTTAGCCTATGGATCTCCAGCTCCTCTGGATGTTACAACCTTTATGGAATATGTTTTGTTACAAATTAGAAACTGGTCATTTTATTGTAAGTGAGCAAACTTACAAGTAATTATTTCCCCAGTGTCTGATGGAGGACTTGCTCTTTTTTTGTTCGAGGTCTCTCTACGCTCCTCTTGTCTTTCTCCTCACTTCAAGCGTTTGGCCTACTGGTGTCCCAGCAGCCTACTTTAAAATGCAGTGGAACAGAAAACAATGCAATAAATACAGATAAAGAATATCGTTAACCAAGCATACTTTATTGACTCAATTCATGAGAAGTCACAGAGGAATTATGGGAAAGCTATAACCACAATCTGCCTTCATATTAAATAGAGGAAACACTCACTGCACGAGATTACAGATCGGATTTCCATATCAAACAAACATTGTGAAGAAAAACGTCACACTGGTGAAACTGCACAGCAAAAAAACCCCAAAAAACAAAACACATTCAAGATCACTAAAACGAATTAAACACAAGCTCCCTGACAGCAGAACAGCCACAGGCACTGCAGTGAAATCTTCATTATTTCAGACTCCGCTCTTTAATTAAAAATAAATACCATCAGTGTAACATGATGCAGTTTGATAACAGACAGAATGCAAACATATCGAGCACAATGCTGGCACAATGCTGGCTTCTTCGTTGTAATGGCTTCTTAAATTTCCTCCAGCAATTCCATATTTCAAAAAAAGCCCAAAACATTAGGAACAATTTTTTTTCAATCTTAAATAAATAGAAAAACATTCGGGATACTGGAATGTTGCCATCTTTGGTGGAAAGATGGAAAAAAAAGATCTTCCAGATCACAGCTCCCATAGCAAATATTGACAGTAGATTTGAAGCCTGCTGCTCACACAGGTGAGACAAATGAGTCCTCAGGAGTAAAATTTACTGTTGTTTATCTTCTTTTCCTTTGACCTGGAGAGAAAGACGGACAGATTGAGAGCAGAGAGTAACAAGTATCACAATTTAGTCGTCATATATTACAGTATATGTACATATTACAGTATGCACCATGAAACGCAAATTAGATAATCGACCAAAAAGCTTTTTTACGGATGGAATTTCCTAATCAGTGAAGTGAATATAAACTCTGGAGTTGATTCCAAGCTCGCCACTGAAATTTGGAAGCTGTGGCAGTCTAAGGACCTCAACTGAAGTGAAGAAGGCCATCTGCTGAGAGCAATGAAATAAGTCCGATAGATAGACGGGATGTTAGAGGCAGCAAAATTAACCAAACTATCACTCAGCTTGGCAAAAGACCCAAAGACAACAGCAGCGGATGAACAGGATCCTTTCCGTGACTAGACTTTCGCTTTTACAATATTCCTGCACTTTCCAGTCTTACCTTGGATTTTCGCCAGTGCTGCCCTTCCTCATGAGGTTGTTGGTGGGCTGGGCCAGGGAGGATCGCTGAAGGTTGCTGTGTGTGTCGTACAGGAAGGGTTCGCTCAGCTCTGCCTGCTTCTTCTTCAGCTGGCTGGAAGACGAGTACAGCTCCTCCTCCGCTTTCTGAATGATACGTGCGAGTCAGGAGATCACAGAAATCCCGCCACAGTGACATAAACGTCGATGCGCTCGTGGTGCGTTACTCACCCCGGCCTGCTGTACATTGATGTAGACCAGAAGAGAGGCTAGCTCCAAGTCTTCACTGTAGCCGTTCTTTAGAGGGACAGAGCGGTAACCTGTGGAAGCAAACCAAACCAAAAACATTTCATATACTTCATTTTTTCATATTGCTTTGATTTATGTTATGGTTTGATCAATTTATTCTCACTTTTACATTACATGGCATCATGTTGTGTTGGATTTTTAAAATCACATTTTAAAACTTACATTTTTAAAAAAAAATTTTATGTAATCTTTTTTTTATAAATCCATTTTTCATTTTACAATCTTAAGCAGTGAGGATGGACCAAGTTTTGTTTTTTACAGGACGTCGACGTGACCATTTGAGTTGTGTTCCCTCTTAACTCAAAATGTATTAAAATTAGTCACAAACTAATTTCACTTCCAAATGAGGTCACTTCAGTGTGCGTGTCAGTCTTTTGTGGAATTTCAAAATATTAAAGCCCGCTAAAATTAGATATTAAAACTACGTTATACTCAGAGTGGAAAATCCCTGACGCTATTAAAACGAAACTCCCTGATTACAAAGAAGATAAAAGTTTACATTAAAGTCCTTGGCCAGGATACAAGAGACACGAGCTAGCCACTGTCTAATATTACTTAAATATGATTGAGAATTGTTTCACCTCTTATCAGTTTCATTATTTCTAATTTGAGAAGTGGAGTGTCCCCTCTTATTAAAAATATGAGCCCCATACAAGAAAGTTAACACAGCAAAAGAGAGTAAACTGGTGAACACGGAAATTAACTTGAGGTCCACATGATATAGTTCTCTGGTGAAAGTATTCTCAGTATGTATTAAATCTTGCTTCTAGGGGTTAAGTAACATTTAGTACATTTAATAATGATAACGAGCACTACTTGAGAATGACGTGAACAGAAGCTGCGTGTATGAATTCCCACCTGAGCGGAGGCCTTTCACAGGAAACGTGGCCTGAGCCAGAAAGTTGGGGTCTGAGAACATGTCCTCCTCGTTGACGACGAAGCGCAGGAAGGTGAGTTCAGGCTCATACACACTCAAGACTACGCGCTCTGAGGCTTTCCACACTGGGTTCAGACCATTGTCACCTGCAGGGGGCAGAAACGTGCAAAGATTTAACCTGTGGAGCCTTAAGTCCCCTTAAGTCAAAAGTCCCCAGAACCTCAAGCTGAAAAGAATAAAAGTTCCCACAGAGCTGCAGCTAAGGCCGAAAGTGCTCGAGCTCTGATTATTTTCGAGGTTTTACATTATTATTATTTTTGTGACGGACGACCTCTCCAGGGTGTATCCTGCCTTTTGCCCTCTGAGAGGTGGGATAGGCTCCAGCCCCCCACGTCCCTGAATTGAATAAGTATGGACCGATAATTTTACTTCCTGATTATTACAGACACGTAACACTTTGAGTGTGAGATATGGAGGTGCTCCTGGATTTCCTTCATGGCCCGTTGTTTCTTTTTCCACTGTGAGATCAAAAGCCCCACAAAGGCAAATCTCATTGATGATATAGATACACAACAAACACAACCTTATTAAAATTTTACCATGGATCTTCTTTCAAATCTCTAATTCCTGCTGAATGCACTGAAACAATGAACAAAAGCTACATTTTTAATAGATGTATTAAAAATGAATTAAACTAGATGAAATAGATGAAAATAGAAACTTTGCTGGAGCATCTCCTTACGATAGACGATGGTCTTGAACTTCTCCTCTGTGTGCCCGCACAGCTCGATCTCCACAAATGGACTGGCGATGCTGCGGCCTGGCTTCGGAAGGTGTCTGGCAGCAATCACCTGCAAGGAATGAACACAACTGCTCTTATCCACTTCTCTGCACACCATCAAGCCAAAAGTGCATTTTTGTACTTAAGTTGACCCTGAACGTGACTCATAATAATGACAGAGGCACAGTGTGTGTGTGTGTGTGTGTGTGTGTGTGTAGGGCATACCTTGACCACAATTTTGTATTTGACTTCCTTCTTCTCCTGATGAGGGTCGTAGCTATCCAAGCGCATGAACTCCGGCTGCAGGATGTAGCCCGTTTGTCCGTTCAGACTGAAGAGGGCGTTGTTCAGCTGCATGTATTTATCTGGGTGGACACATAAGCATTACAAGAACCTGAATAATTTCACTTCACAATTTCACTTCTCCTCCAGGCAAATACTGATAATATTCTAACAGGTAGACTGGATAGCGTAACCTGTGTTATTTTTTTAAGTGGAACAGACAGATATCCCCCAAAGACATGACAGACAACGTTAAGAGGACAGTTTGAGTTTAGCTTTAGTGCAGAGTGATGCACTGGCAACCCTTCAGAGGTCTGAGGGTTCAGACTTGGTGGTCGTGTGGTCATACCTTTAAATATCAGGACTTAATAAAGATGATCTGGTCCTCAGCAGGTCTTAAAATGAGGTAAATGTAACTTTAAATGAATCCCAACACGTGACATGTTGCACTGTCCCATTATTTATTTAACAAAGACTAAGACAAGATGCTGAAGTAACGTGTGAAAAAAGTTGAACTCCACTATGAACTCCTTTGTATGCCAAGTATTCTGGAGTCAGATGTGAGACCATCTGTCCCACAGCTGAAGACAGCCAGCTTAAGTCCAGACCGCAGCCCGACTGGGATGCTGTGGTGGA
>VUQG01025544.1:0-17730 GCA_015106755.1 Etia nguti | reverse complement strand
AAAAGTGCTGGGGGGGGGGGCTATTTTACTAAACTGGGAAACTACAAAGAAATTGTATAAAACACAATGATTGCACAGTGACATGCTTGAAAGTGGAGGATTGTTATGTGTTGTGAGGCAGACAAAGATGCAAGGAAATGTGTGTTTTAATCACACCATTCATGTAATACTGCAGAGACATGTTTGCTAATAGCCATTTACTCTTAGCTTGTCACGTCCGCAGCTGTTCTGTCGTGTCGTTGTCTCCCAAAAACACTTTTTTTGGTTTCTTCTGTTTTCATTGTGTTTCATTCAGCTTCCTTGTGTTTTGTGGGCTTTTGCGGCATTTTTCTAGCTGTTAGTGTGTTTGGACTCTTGGGGCTACCATAATTACCAGGTTCTCAAGAGCAAGTTATTCACTAGTTTCCAGAAACTAATTCCAACAGTGGCAGAATCTCTTGAAACTCACTGTGCTGAAGCGGTCGACCAGCTCGGGCGTGACCGGGTAACGTAGCTTAATCTTGCGATACAGCGGCTTCTTCCTAAAGTAGTTGACCAGCTCCACGAGGCTCTCGAACTCCGTAGTGGTGCCCATCAGATACATGTTGCCCTCTTTCTGGATGCGGCAGTGTTTCACCTTACCGTCACCTCTGAATGAGACAAGTTGATAACAAATAGTTATGTTTCCCATACTAAACACGTTATGCAGATGGTCACGGTGCTTTCACGATAGGCCGACTGCAGTGTGTTTTGGCTCTGTCACCCTGATCATCAGATTTAGGTTGGGAAACACACATTTTAGCCCAACTTTGTCACTAATGATGTCTGGGGATCAGTGTTGGTGAATTGTCGGAACGTTTTTATTGAGATTATAGTCATATAATGAGGCGTCGTCTACTTCATTTCACCTGTATGAAATGACACATTTCAGTGGAGACGCATTTGTTGAATTTCCTTTAGCACGGTACCTGAATGTGATGGCAAAGGAGTCTGGTTCTCCTTCTCTCTGCCGGATGAGAAAAGCTCCATCTCTGGGAATCCTCATTAGGTAATCCTCTGCTTGACCTCTGCTCAGGTTACTGTAGAACCACCTGCACCACGCACACAAGGAGGGTTACACCGTTAAACATTTATGTGGCATGTCTGTTTATTAGATGATGGCTTGGCTTTGACAGAAATAGGAGTTTTTTTTCTTCCATGCTTATAAAAAAGGCTGAAAGAAGTGAGAAGGGAGTTACTATACGTCCGTGGGTGTGCATGTGTGAAAGTGTGAAAGTGAAAAACAGAAGCTATGCATGTGTGTGTGGGACTGAATGTGAGATGTAAAGCTTAGCTACAGTAATACAACTAAAATTGAACATCGATGTGGAGCCCTGCATCAAACAAGGGTTATGTTTTTTATCATAAGCTGAGAAGTTGTGAATGATTAACTCATTATTTCTCATCACACCGCACAATGATTCAGCACCCTCTGATGTCTGAGATGCATTTTAGCACTGTGGGACAAACCCTTCTTGCAGATGTGAGTCGGGTTTTGGAACGGCATCAGTGAGGCGCAGCTCAAAGTCCTGGCAGCGCAGCGGGTTGTCTCTGTAGTGCTGGATCAGGGCGTACACGCTGGGAAAGTGCAGGTTTGGCGTCAGGAAGAAGGAGGTGTGTCCGCCCTCTGTGACGGAGCGAATGCGACAGTGCTGCACCCTCCCGCTCCGCCTGAAACACGTGCGAACAAATGACAGAAATGATGACATCTGCATCACTGCAGCAACGCTCAAACATCTGGACACACCTACTCATTCAAAGCTTTTTTTTTTCCAGTGTAGCAGAAACATGAAGCTCTCAAAGCGTTTACGGCTGACCTATTCAGCTTCTCTTTATTTCCAGACATAAATATAACTGAACTGAAATTGAATATATTCTAGTCCGAGTTTCCATTTGGGTTTAAATATTTTTTTGGCCTTATTTTGATAGATACAGTGAAGCCTGACAGGAAAGACATACAACAAAGGTCTGCGGGTCGTATTCGAGCCCAGGGCCAGCTGCTCTCAGCCAGACCGTACGTGGTCGCCTGCTCATCCCACTGAGCTAAACCGGCGTCCTCTGTTTGGGTTTTCTGTTCTAGAGTGAAAAGTTTGGATTACAGTTTTTATTTTGTCATTGTTCTACTTTAATTCCTTATTAAATTACTGAGTGTCTGGTTTCTGTTTACTTCATGATTTTCTAGGAATGAGTTCAGTCCTTTGTGATTTCTGGTCCTTGGTTCTTGTATTTGTAGTTATTTGTAGTTTTCTCCTTCGCTCTCACTTTTCTGGGTTCCCCCTCTAGAAGTTCATTCACGTTTCAGCATTTCCTTGTTTCAGTTATGGCTGTTGTTGGTTTCCTGTTTTACTTTGATAGTTAGATGTCTCTTGTCTAGGTTTTACTTCCTCCACTGTCTCGTTGTCCTTAACAGTTTCATTTGTGTCTCCAAACTCCTGTGTTCAATCCCCACTATGGAGTGTGTGTGTGTCTGTGTGGCCTCTGTTGGATGGTCTGTTTTCACTGCTGTGACCCCTTCTGTGAGTTTTCCTCATCATCCTGTGGATTTTTCACCCTTTTGTTGGGTTTTTATAGACATTACCACCAGCTTTTCAATTACGCTCCCATTTTGTTCCTTTCTGTGTTCTGGTCTAAATTTAGGTGCAGCTTTAATGCAAACTGTGACACACCAGGATCTAGACACTTTATTTTTACTCTTGGTTCTGTATGACATAGATAGACTATGCTAGAGATATCCTCTATGTCATACAGCTCTGGCTGTGAGCACAGAAGCCCCGCCCATTTGCTGTTTAAACCTTCCATATGTGAAGGGCAGCCAATCAGCTGAAACTGCTTCTTTCACACAGAGTATGATTTCAGTGCCTTACATTAATGTCACATTACATTAAACTTTAAATCGAGGAAAGGCAGACATTAATACAAGCACCGACAAATGTCTCGAAGGAATGTAGAAAGAAGCGGGAAAAATTTGAGGGACAAATATATTTGCTCTGGAAACACAGAGCGGGGACCCAAGAGGGACTAAACTTCCACATTTGATTTGCTTCCATCATGGCTGGCACCGCATGTAAAACACTGGACATGATCACACACGACGTCGTAGGCTCCACGAAGATGTTCAAGAGTCTTTTGAGAGTTTTAGAAACTGACACTCAACGACACGAACTGTTTGATTGTGCTTCCCACCATGAAGAAGGAGATGTGATCGTCAGATAGCAAGTATAGCACACACTACGAGACACATTTCCTGAGCCCCATTCTCAAATCTTTCGTTTTCTATACTACATGGCACCGAGATCCGACCCTTAGAAAGGGAACACATATAGGGCGAAGGACAAAAATAAATTAGTGCTGGTATGTAAATCTGATGAAAAGGCATGGGACGCTGTACCAGAAGGAGAGCGTATAGTCTGTAACGAAGGTATCGCTCTGTCGGACCAAGAAGGTGCCGTCTCGTCCCCCGGTCTCTTTACAGTAATCTTGGATCAGCCGCTCGGCCATCTGCCTGCCTTCCTTCATGCGGCCGTGGAACCATGGCTCTGAGCAGTGAAGGTCCTGATACTGAAACATCACAAAAACAAAAATTCTATCAATACTTTTCTAAATTATTGTAAAAGTTCTGTTAATAACTTGGAGCTGAAGGAGAGGGTTAGGGCTCCAGCATTTCTCGCTAATAACGAGTGAAATAATCACAAGATGAATAAACTCTAGCTTAGCCATCTATAATCATAAAATGCTGTTCTTTTTTATATGAGTAACAATAATCAAATGAATCAGGAGGAGATATTTTTCTGTTATTATTGAATGTATGTCTTAAAACCATATACTTAGTACTTTCACTTTAGTATCATTGTCATTGTACTTTGGAAATAATAACTAATATATTGCATATTTTAATATGCCCTTTTCACTTCTTTACAACTCCTTCAACCACATGTCCAAAAAAGATTTTACACATAAAGCTGATATTTGACGTTTGCTACTAAACTTTAGTTTTTACCTTCCTGGGATCATCTTCCTCATCCTCGTACTCTTCTGCGTAGTACAGCTTGTCGTCAGAGATCACACAGTAGTGCTTGTTCCAGCGCTGACAAAGAGAAATGAACATTTACATTTTCACCTTCCCATGCAAAACATGCCACTTGTTCAGGAAGCTTTTCAAAGAGCAACAGGGACACAAAGCATCAGGCGCTGCTTTCATTCAGTGAGGTCAATGAATTACAGAGAGATGACAAAAAGTTACAGACGCACAATGAGCACACAACGCAGTGCAGACCCAAATCAGTTTGTTACGCTACACTACTGATGCAGCTGTTTAATGCAATATTATCATAATGGAGGCAAAAAGTGACAAGAGTGGCAAGAACCGCCAGCCCTGAATCCAGAGAAATTCATTGGATATGATTGGATTTAGCTACATTTAAATGACATAACTGAACACATTTGATCTCAAAACCTCAAACCTCTTCTATCAATGGCACACACTGATATGTAGGGTAGTACCTGATCCACAGGGTCCCAGATCTCCAGGTCTCCTTCTTTCTGTCCCTTTCTAACATCCTTGACGGTAAATCCTCCCTCCATGTTGATCTTCTTGTGCTGCTCAAAGAAAACAAGGAGAGCACCGTTTTCAGGAATTTGTGAGAAGTCGTTTCCACTAACACGTGCATGCGTTCAGACCACATTACCTTGAGTATGATCTTGCCCTTCAGCTGCGTGGGTGAAGGCAGCTGCTCGGCCAGGTGCTCCACGGGTTCGATCAGCAGTTTGTCTCCAAATACTTCTCTGAAAATACGAGCCATCTGACGCTGCTGATCTATAGGGCAGTGCTCCTCTATGGACAGAATCACCGGGAACCTGAGACAACGAGACATGGTTACCGAGATGGTTCTGAATGGTCGAATGAAAAAAACAGAATCCCTCCACAATGAATGAAGAGAGGCTGAAAAAAAGTTCTCAAATCATCACATTGAATCGCTGCTTCTGCAGTTTAGCTCAAACCTTTGAATTCACAGAAGTGTAATGTTGATTTGTCTGGATACAACATCAGCTTATATTCAGATTTAACAGTAGTCAAAGGCAGCATTTTTTGAGTAACACGTCTGGTTGTTTTTGATTCTTACTCTGAGGTGACAAAAGCGTGCTCGTTTATCGCTCTGACCACATCCTCAAACTTGATCTTCGTGGTCCTGCTCCAGCCGTGGTAAATGATTGGCTCCCCGGGGCCCTCCCAGCAGTCCACTGTTTGTATTCAGTAACACACAAAGAGACACTGTGAACACACTGAGTGAGCAAGGAATCTTAAAAACTCTCATTAAAAACTCTTGTTTTATATGTAATGGTATGGGTCATTTCCAAAGTTAAAGCAATCAACTGTGGCATTAACAAACATTACTAAGCATTAAATAAAAGTTGGCCAAATTAAGCTGAAAAGGCAATAAAAACATCGAGTGGACAGGGTGGTTAATTTATATGTTAGAAACTATTAAGACAAACATTAGAATTATAAAATAAATCGTTTTATTTCAGTCACTGATTTTTGTTCTGCCTACATTATCATGTGTCTTGAGTGAGCCAATAAAAAGTGGACAGCTCAAAATCACAAAGTTCACGCCTGCCGTCGGAAGAAGTCTGCTCTCGCATCTCGACTGAGGGCTTGTGATCACTTCTCACTCACTTTGATATGTAAACTAACATGGACAGATTTTCCATTTTCAAAGATCAAATGTGTAATCAGCAGGCGTGCACTTAGAGTGAACTTAGAGAGGACCGACAACTTAGAGACTGTGACATTAACCGCGAGTTTGTGTACAAACATGAGGAGACCCCAGCAGTCACTCTGACCAGCACCGACAAACTTTCTTCCTTTTTTTTTGGAAGCATATTTGATAAATGAGATATTGGAGCAGGGGAGTTACTGGCCAATGTTAGAGCTGGCTCGGTAGTCTGTAAGGTGTACAAAAGGCTTTATCGACTATTCAATACTTGGTATTGTCTTTTACACCTGAACACATTATAAGAAAGTTGGCAGCGCACTATTGGAGCCTTGCTCAGGACACATCTACACACGCTGGTAAAAGCATGCGACCGTCTCCCGGTCAGCCCAGGTTACGCTGAGATGTTGGTTTGAATGATCAGACGTCACTGCTTCCTTAATGCTTCTTCAGTGCTGTGTTTGAGCTGTCCCCTTGCAACAGAATCACTCAGGATGCATGCTAATACCGGGCCTGAACAGTGCCGTCATTCAGGTGTAGCACACTCCAGAAGTTTGATACTAACATTCGACGCAGCGGCATCCCAGACGCAGACAGCGGACATAAGCCTCTGTGGACGACTCGCTGCGAATCTGATCACCTGTCAGGTAGCTGTTGAAGAGCAACAGGAGACATGCTCCATTATATATTTCACACACAGACACCCATAGAGAGGTTTAAAGAAACCAGTTCTATGTGGAAATATGATTGAGCGTCATTAGTATGTGTGATGGAGTCAAACTGACGTGTTGTGTGAGGAGTTGATCCAGTAATGTGACAAAGGGTTGTTCATGTCCACGTTGCTGATGTCTGAGAACTTCTCATCCCAAATACAATTCTCCTTGGAAAACAGGAAGCCGAGGAACTGGAAGAGGAGAAAAGCTTCAGATTTCAGAGTAAGCTAACCGTTCCCCGGGCCACATATTTCAGCCCTTCCACTGCCCCGGATTCCACAACGCTGTAGAACTGCTACGGGATGAATATGTATTCACTTAAGGCTGCTTTTTGTTGATCATAATTTCGAGCACAACTGCATTCCTCCAAAAATCATATTTCCTGCCATTTCCTGCCAAAACTCAGTTTTAGCATTGATTATCAAACTCTGTGCAGAAGAAGGAAGACGGTGTCCATTCATGTTGGTGCTGAATACCTCGCTGACGGTGAACTCCGGGTCATTGGTTTTTCTCATGGTGTCATCAATAAAGGTTGTCATCAGCTCTCTGACTTGGTTCAGATCATTGGCCCAAGTTTCCTGATGGATGAAAGGGCCAAAAAAATCAGACATCAGACTGCAACGGTTCATTTCAAACATTTTTTTTCTAGTCCCAGAGCTGTGTGATGTCAGCGAAAGAAAAAAATCCCTAAAGGTGCTACTCTCTGTATATGAGCAAATCAGAAGAAAGACATCTTAGCAGACTTTAGAGAGAGGAGAGGAACTACATGGCTTGCTTTAGACAGAGGGTAAATTGAGTAACCGTACCACAGTAGTGTTAATTTAAGTCCTTTTACGTGTGAAGGGGAGTGTTTTTTAATCTGCATTAAAATCAGTATCGGTCCAGTGAGCACACTGTGAACTCTTCTGCTGTGAGAGCACGATAAATGAAAAGGAAGAAAAGGGAAAAACGGTCAAAGAAGTGAAATTTAAAAAACGACACATGGACAAACACAGTAAATACTATAACTGCTTTAGCTAAAACCATAGAGAGTGAGGTCCCAGCTGTCGATGTCTGCACTGTGGTGAATCTGGGAACCACCTAGGCGGCAATATACAAACTGTCTTTGGGCCAAAGCTGACCAGGAGGGCCAAGCAGACTCCATCTGAGAGGTTCAGCCCTGTGTTGACATTCAAAGAGACCAGCGGCAGATGGCGAGACATTTCGGTCATCATTCAACACCTCAGGCCTTCAGGTGGCAGGCTGTTACAGCCAGATTACAAAACATTAGGAATGACTAAACAAATCGATGTGTTTGATTTGGTTTGCACCAAATCAAACACATACTCCTTCTAAACCATTTTAGTACAACCCAAAATAGCTTTACCAGCCACACAAATGTCTGTAATATACAACTGTCGACACAAGAGTTACATTCCAGTGTGCGTTCTTTTAGCAAATAGCTAACATGGCTAACATGTAGATTTGAGTACTGCAACTCATTTTTAAAATCCCTGCGATTCCAAACCAGAGGCGAGTTGAGTGCACAGCCTTTTGTTTCAGCTGCAGGGCTAAAACAGGGCAACAAAAACAAGATAAACTTCTCTGCACAGTGAGGAAGTTAATATTATTGTGTCCTCACATAATGAATGATATCATATCACTGTTCCCCTTATACATCTAGTCTTTCTTATAAATAAGAACTGAAAATAAGCTAACTTTCCATCATCCACCAGGTCACTGGTGACTTGGTAGGGGTAACCTTTGCTAGTCTGGAAATCTTTTAATATAAAAATCTGTAATGCCAAAATGAAAGTAAAAATGAAAGAAACATCTTCTAGTTTCTGAAAATGTGCCCATTTAGAAACCCCAACCTTACCCCTAAACCTGGACGAGTCGCTGGTGACCTGATATCATAGTACCATATCACCCTATTAGAGCACTTCGCTCTCACACTGCAGGCTTACTTGTTGTTCCTAGAGTATTTAAAAGTAGAATGGGAGGGAGAGCCTTCAGTTTTCAGGCCCCTCTTCTGTGGAACCAGCTTCCAGTTTGGATTCAGGAGACAGACACTATCTCTACTTTTAAGATTAGGCTTCAAACTTTCCTTTTTGATAAAGCATATAGTTAGGACTGGATCAGGTGACCCTGAATCCTCCCTTAGTTATGCTGCAATAGGCCGAGGCTGCCGGGGGTTCTGTTCGGTTCTGATTTAAATAAAACTGAGTTGAAATGAGTATTAAGAGTTTAATGATGTCACAGCACCCCTGCAATTTTGTTTTTCTCTTGTGTCCAAGCAAACAACAATGAATTCAACCATAAAGCTACGACCGGAATAATAAACGTTCAATTCAGCTTAATATTGTCATAACCAGCTGTGCAGTGGACTCAACTGCAGTAGATGGAGGTGAACATAAAGCAAACATTTATCGCTGAATCAATGAAGGAATCACACAATTCAAAATCAGGCAAAAAAATCCAGGAGCAACAAGGAGTTACTGGAACCACTCGGGCAGGCACAGCAATGTGGGGCAACTCGACCAAAGACAAGAGGAGACTGAGATAATTACTACAAGAGGTGATGAGGCAAGTGGAAACAGGTGGGGAAGACAGCAGGAAGTAATTGGAGGACAAGACAAGGGAAGCAAAGCTAAAAGCAAAGCCCAAGGAATGGCTAACTATCAAAATAAAACAGGAAGTGAGAGAACACGGACATAAGAATGAACTTAATACAGGAGGATTGACACTAGAGGAAGGAACAGCGAGGGAGAACTAAAGTCTAAAGCAACTCGGAAACTACTATCAGGCATAAATACACTGAAAGAGGAAATACATGAAACAATATTGAAAACGAAAAATATTAAAATAACCAAAAGTTAAAGGTCCAAATCTCCCAAACTCTGGATAAGATGACCCAGGAGCATGACCAATGATGAGACAAAGATGAGATATATGTCCTTTAAGTGGGTGGAACTGTAACCAAAGACCTTAGCAAGCATGTTAGGATGAATCCAGGCAGTTATTTTAAAGCCCTTATGTGGAGAGACATTTATGAGTCTATATATGTCTAAAAGCTGCACGATTAGAATCACGATTAGAAAAACTCTAATTCTAAAAAAAAAAAAGCTTCAGAAGTCATTCTACTTCACATGTGCACTGGTTAAAAACATTACAGCTTCGCTTAAGGTCCAATCAAGACATGTACAGTATCCCTGTTCATCACACCAGACAAATAAACCAATGCCTCGCTAGTTATAAATATAATAAATAGAAGTAAATTTACCCATATCTTTGCTATGACAGTGAAAAGAAAGAGATGAATTCCACCACTCAGCTGGTCCTGGACCTGTGCTGGCTGCAGTATGATTGGTTATATATAATATGTTTCCTGTTTTAGCTGTTTGGCTCTTTTCCATCTTCAAAGTTTCCAAATTCTACTCAGGATTCCTCGAGTGCCAGGTCTGCTCCGTGTCTGCTTCCTGCATAATCCTCACCCTAAATATAGTCACTGCTTGTCCGACATGCTCGTTATTCCTTGTGCTTGTTTACCTGTTGCTGATAGATCAGAAATCGTTGGAAATCGTGCAGAAGAACGGCCGAGGCATCCGGTTTGTCTGTGTTACTGCAGGACGGAAGAGAGAGGGAACACACATTCACACGATGCCGTCAGAGCATCCTTCATCAGATCGCTATTATTTACACGAGAGGAAACGGGATCTCACCCCAGAATAAAGGCGCAGGACTCTTTTTTGAACTCATCAAGAATCTGAGAAAAAAAAAAAACAGCATGAATGAAAGGGCTAGAAAAACAATGTATGTAATGTCATCCATTCATACCAACCTCATTCTGCTCAAACATGATAAGGTTGTAAAATTTATGAAACTGCTCAAAGTCCAGGCGATCTTTCTTCGAGCCCACTTCCTGTGAAAGTAGAATGTGAAAGCTGTGATCAAGCTGACGGGAGCATCTGCAGAGGAATGGTATATTTTGTGTTGTGAGGGGGTTTAACTATGTTTTTAAAAAGGCATCCACGAGGTGAAAATACCTGAAATTTGTCTTTCAGAGTGCGAGAGCTCGGGGCCTTGTAGTTCATCAAAGGAAGCAGTGCCTTCAGTTCCTTCAAGGAGATGCTGGATATGAGACAAAAAACCCAGTGTGATCAGACTGGAAACCCTTTATTATTACTGGTTATAACATGTTCAAACACTGTCCCGTGTGCAGAAAAAAGCCCATTTAACATCAGGTATATAACAGATTTTTTATAAGTCTATGCAACGTGAAATTATTCTGAGATACTGGCCTTCATAACTTCATAAGTACATCCACATGAAATTTTAAAGTTTCCAGGGTTGAAAAGTGCAGCATCATAAACTAAACAGTTAGTAGATAATCTTTATATTTACCATACCTGTTTGTCTTGGTCTGATTCACAGAATACATCTGCTTCCTCAGCCAGCTGGAGGGGCAATAACACAGAGAGATCAATGATCAGAGCAGTGCAGTCACAAATAACTATGGAAGTGTGTGTGTGTCCTGTGAAGTCATGGAAACACAGCTGGGTATCTGTCATATTGTTAGGTGCATCCTCACAATATGTGTAATGTTACATTTTAGAGCAAAGACTTGAGAAAAGTGTAAGTTTATGTTTAGATCATGGAAAAACGAAGACCTCAAAACAGAATTTTTACATTTATAGCCCACTTTGTTAAGTTAAGTGGGCCGAACAAGTGAAACTTTACATTCTGTCACTCTAAAGACATTTAACTACACATTTAATCCCTGAAATATCTTAATATAAGATAAAGAAGTACAACACCTCTCGGTTTTTCTACGTGATAAAGTTTCTGGTAGCTCACTGCCATAATGTGCTGTATTTACAAAGATAATTTTCTTTTTTTAAAACCACAATTTCTATAGTACACAGTGGAAAACAGGAACCTTTCTGTCATTTAATTGTTTATCTATCACTTAAGTACTTTGGTGTCAGATGAATTGGCTTGGGGGAGGTGTTTATCGGCAGGAAAGGCTGCAAAACATATAAAAATGCAGTCAGAAGTCCAAAACTTTCTGCCATCTTTCACATTTTCCAAAGCTGTCTGGCAGGCTGGATTGGAGTCTTTGCCAGGCCAGTTCTGGCCCCCAGGCCACATGTTTGACACCTCTACCTTAGGACAATGTTTTGCTTTAAACTAGAGGCAGTTATGGTTGGAGGAAATCTTCACAGAATGAATAAATGTCAGTGTGATCTTGTCTGAAGTGATGAAAACACTGCAGCGTATGTGGCTACCTCTCTATGAGCACCGGGGTCGGTGATGCCCGGGTCTCCTCCCTCAGCATTTCAAGTCCCACCAGCCACTTCTGCGCCTCATCCACAGAATCAGCTGCGCAGTGAGAAAAAAAGACACATTACTCAAACATGTGTTTGTGAAAACACCAGCGGATTTGGTTATATTACATAGGTAACACCAAAACTACTGTTTACCCCTAAAACAAATTAGCCTGCACTGAGCACTTCCTGGAGCAACATGTGCACTTATGCACTGAAAAACTTCTAAAGAACTTAACAGCAGGCGTGGGAAATGGAAAGAAGATGCAAATACATCACGCAAATCCATTTGGCAACTAAGAGTTTGTTGTGCAGCAGATACATATTTCTGATGCTACTAAATTCTGTTATAAACATGATGCATGAAACATCCATAAAGCTTCACCTCCCAGACTGAGGGTGCTGAGAACAAACTGGGAGCCGTAGAAGATGGTGAAGCAGGTGCTCTCATCGTGCTTGTCCTTCCCATCTTTGAAGCGCTCAAAGTCCTTGGAGTTCCTTCCCGGACGGATCTCTCGGATCTCAGACAGGTCCACTGAAACACAGCACATGTGTTTATTTATAGCGGCTACAGTTTTTAAAGGATGTGATTTAACTTCATGACCATCATCATTACGGAAGAGGACCTGTAATGCATATTTCCAAACCTATATTTTATTCATAGACTTTACTAAAGTAGCAATGCCTGATTTGGACTAACACTGCTTCTGTGCTCATGGTTAGGGCTAAGGTGTGATTAAAATGGGGTTAAAATGACTATGCTAAAGATATCCCCAATCTATTATATCATACAAAGGCAAGAGTAGAAAGAAAACTATCTAAAACAGTGCAGTCGAAAGCAGTCTAAAGCCTGGAGGTTTGAATTTTGATCATGTTTAATGAGCACACCCAGTATGGCGACACAATACCGGGTAGCTGTAGCTCAGGTGGTATAGCAGGTCACCTACTAACCGGAAGGTTGGTGGTTTGATTTCAGCCTGCATGCCAAATATCCTTGGGCAAAATACTAACCCCACATTTCTCCCCATGAATACGCGTGAATGGTAGATAGAACTAGCATAGGAAAAAAGTCAATGTACATGTCGCGCAAGGCGCCTTGAGTGCTCAGACCAAGTAGAAAAGTGCTATATAAGAACCAGTCCATTTACCAATTATATCGCACAAACAGGATAATTAACACATCTTTTTCCCAGAGACATGTGATGAGATATCAGGCCTCTGCGCACAGATATGACAAACTAATCATCCGGCATTGTTTTTTATTTCCTTTTTAAAGTGGAATCACCCTGGGTTGAGCAGGTGACCCATATGCCATAAAGCTAATGCAGCAGCATGGATTCGAGGCCTGTGTGTGTCCTGTGTGTCTTTCTCCACTGTGCTATCAAATAAAGGTTAAAATACCCCAAATGCATTTATAATAATAAAGTGAAATCACACCATCAAGGAGAAATTTAGACGAAACATACACATTGCTTCATAAACTGGTTGGATTATGATGTATGGTTAACTTCCTTTTATAGCCACAGTCATCTCTGAAGCTTCATGAAGCTGATATTCAAAACTACACAATGAGCAGTGGAGTGCAGGAGCCCCAAGATAACAGGTACTGTTTTATGTGCAGTGGTACCTCCGATACACTAAAGCGCCTCCTCATATTTGATCATTAGAACTTTTTGGCCAGAGGTGTGGTTTGATATTTATTTTTATAGAGATGTTCTGATTAGTCATAGGGTCACAAAAAAGAAAAAGAAATAAGGTCATAGAGAAAGGAGTGTAGATGGTGTGGTTCTTTTTTTTCCCCCTGTCCCATTTGGTTCTTTAGCCATCAGAATGGAGAGATGCCCAACGGATTTACTGTACCAAGTGGATCATCACAGCCTTGCAGTATTGATCCATTTGATTGACCTTTGTTATTATTATTTATTTATTTATTTTAAGTTATTACTGACGGGACAGACATGACTTGGGGATAGGAAAGGGAGAGAGAAAGAAAAACAGAGGGGAAGAGGGACAGTGAGAAAAAATCTGCTGGATCACCTGTTGAGAGAGAACAAAAAAAAAGAAAACAAGCAAAAAGAGAGCAACACAATAAACACTACACCATAGCAATAACCTAGATAACTGTAACTAACACAATAAACACTACACCATAGCAATAACCTAGATAACTGTAACTAACACTAAATACTAAATATTGAATGTTGTTGTGCAGCACGCAAGACCGACAGCGCACAATGTGCTTTGAGGTAGCAGCCAAGAAAGGTGTAGTTTGTGTCTGTGAGCACCTGTGTGCACACCTGTGTGCGTGAGCGCGCTTGTATTGAAAAGGTTGGATGGTGTGGTTTAAAACATGTCACGTCCTGCTTCAGATGAACCCATTTTTGAAAGTTTTTAACCAAACCTGACAGATTCTGAGCTGGAGCATCATGGAATATGACAATAAGCCTCACAGACACCACCTCTTCATCACTGTGTGTGGGCTTAGGAAACAACAGTGGGACTCTCAGGTCGTACAACTGAGACTCAAAATACTTACAGACGCCATCAGTCTTGTCTGCGGTACGTGTCCACGCCACCTGACGGGTCTCCATGATGACCTGCACAGTGAGCCGCTCTGCCTTCTGCCGAAACACCGTCATGACCACGCCCATCTCCAGGTCCCGCTTGATCACGATCTTCTTGTACTCCGTCATCTCGCCCTGCTGCCCCGAACGAGCCATCTCTGCAGCTGACACGGGGTGGGAGAAAGCTGAAGCGTGACTTTTGAAAATTTAGGAAAACGTAGGAAACATGAGTTTTTGCCGGCTGAGACTATTTTAAACAACGACTAACTCATCAGTCATCACAGGCACCTTGCAGTCAATCCATACTAGAGTAAAATCCTCCCTGTTGTGACACATTTATGAATCCTGCAATGGCCTTTAAAGCAGTGCGTATGTTTTTCCCACAAGCTCACCGAGAAACAAACCTCACCTACAGCTCCATAAATCATCCTTTACTCCAGAAGCACCACTAAATCAATCCTGCCTTTATTTAAGTTACAAAATACGATGATGAAAGGAAAAAAAAAATCACATTTCATTATTATATATGTTAAACCACTCCTATACATAAATGCATTTGGTTGCTGTTTTACTTTGAAATGTGCAGGTCTTTAATTTGAAAATGTCTGGCTTTAGAGAAAGAAAGTATTGTTTGTTTGTTTGTTTCAATCATGTAAACAATATACAGAAGTTCATTTAGCAACAAAAAGAACGTATTTAATCCAACCCCTTTGCCATAAGTTATTGGTCAATATTTAATCAGCTTCCTTACTGATAGAATCTGCAGTAATTTTTGCGATTCCATAACTTTGACTCCACACAACAAAACCAATACCTCCAGTTTTGAAAAGTTAATTGTACAATCCAGGAAGCATGAATAAAATTTCCTAAACAGAGACATTCACTGCATTTCAGTGTTTCCCTTTCTTTATAACTCATGAAGATCACATCTTTAGAACTCTTTTTGAATATTTGGACGTTGCTTCAACTCCACACTCAAACTGTCCCACAGCTTCACTCCACGCACAGAAACACAAAGACTTTTTCTGGTATTACGCACAGTCACAGCTTTGAAGTTACAAAAACACCTTGAGTTATAACTTCCTTCTCTCAAAAAACATACTCTGAATATTAGCTGGTAATTCATTATGTTTTTTTGCTTTGAACAGAATTTGTGCTGTATTTCACTATGTCTGCAGGAATAGCGAGTTTATATATAACCTGTAACCTGCATTGTGGATGATTTGAACTGCTTTTTTTAAGAGTAAAAAAGTGAAGTAAAAAGTGAACGTAATGTAGTTTTTGTAATGTCGTTTTATAGTTATTGGCCCAGACCTCTGCACAATAGCTTAAGCAGGGTGAAACCAGTGAACAGTAGAGAATATGAAGTTATGTCCCGTCTGGATTAGTATTGCAATGCTAGTAATGCTACTAGCATTGCAATAGTATTACTAGTATTGCAATGCTTCTTGATCCTTTGGAATGACAATATCTTATATCTTATATATTGTATTGTATGCTCTCCAGTTAAGTTTTTCATCTATTATTACCCCAAGAAATGTATTTTCACTCAGTATCAACACTATTTTTTTCAATGTTAACATTTGTACTTAAACTGCTATTTCCAAATAACACAGTTTTAGTCTTATTCAAATTTAATGATAATTTGTTCTCATCAAGCCAGAACTTCACTTCACTTACTTCATTAGTCGTCTCATCCAATAAATGCTGCAGATCATCACCAGAGCAGAAAATGTTTGTATCGTCAGCAAAGAGTTACATTTTCAATACCTTGGACACTTTAAAAATGTCATTGATGTATAAGTTAAAGAATCTTGGGCCCAAAACTGAGCCCTGGGGTACAGCACAAGCAATGTCCATACATAAGGAGTAACAACCATTTAATTTCACAAACTGCTTCCTGTCTCTTAAATAACTCAGGACCCAATTTAAAACTACGCCTCTGACACCATAATGTTCCAGTTTTCTTATTAATATTTCATGATCTATAGTGTCAAATGCCTTTCTCAAGATTATGAACAACCCAGCCACATATTGCTTTTTGTCTGTGGAGTTTGTGATGTATTCTGTTGAATCTAACAGTGCCAATGATGTTGATCTTCTTGATCTGAAGCCGTACTGACTCTCTGTGAGTAGCTTATCTATACATTTTCCAGTCAGTTGTTAAACAGTTTTTCAAGAATTTTTTGAGAGCTGAGTTAAAGAAACAGGCCTGTAGTTTGTGAAATGGTGTTTGTTGCCAGATTTGTATACAGGTATAACTTTTGCTATTTTCATTCTGTCTGAAAATCGACCGGTTTGAAACGATAAATTACAGATGTATGTAGTAAATGGTTTTAAAATAAAACCTTTTTAACCACTATCACATCAATATCATTACAATCCAAGGATTTCTGATTTTTACACTTTTTAACAATTTCAAAAACTTTATTTTGATCAACGGCTGTGAGACACATTCAATAAGGATTTCTGTCTATCAGGGTTTCCAGTTTTTCCTCTGCTTTCCCAGGATCAGTGATTGTTCTTGCTAAATTTGTTTCAGCAGTTACAAAGAATTCATTAAGGCTGTTTGCTACAACATTCATATTATATTCTTCATGGTCATTATCACTGAAATACGTGGGATGGTTGTTTAGTCTAGCCCCAGGTTTTATAACACTGTTCAGTATTTCCCATATTCTTTTAATATTATTTCTATTATTGTCTAATTGCTTCTTATAGTATTCCTTCTTACTATATCCAAGTATATTCATTAACTTATTTTTATATCTTTCATATCTAATTTCAGCATCTTCAGTTCTCTTTCTTAAGAAATCTCTGTATAGTTCATTTTTCTTTTTACATGCATTTTGCAGACCTTTTGTTATCCATGGACAGTCCGTATATTTATGTTTTCTACTATACACCTTTATTGGACAGTTTGTATTATACAATAATGTAAATATTCTAAGGAATTTATCATAAGCACCATTCACATCCTGGTTCTGAACATTTCGTCCCAGTTCTGTTTCATTAAATCATTTTTAAAGACATTTATTGTTTCCTCTGTTCTTACTCTTCTGTATTCTTTTTCTCTGTCCAATTTATTAATCTTCTAGTTCTAGACTGTAAAAATTAGAAGATGGTCACTGATGTTGTTAATCAGAAGTCCACTGACTGTCTTATTCTCAACGTCATTTGTGAAAATGTTGTCTATGACAGTTGCACAATGTGATGTGATTCTGGCAGCTCTAGTAAGTTTGAGGAATTGGTTCATACAGTACAATTTTTTTTTTTTGAGCCATTTCTGTAAATGAACTTGCTGTAAGTAAGTGCTTTTCAAAGTGATAAGAAATGCAATTAAAATATTAAATGATACCTGCTAAAAAAAAAAAAAAAAAAAAAGGGGAAAAAAAAAAAAAAAAAAAACCAGGATAAA
>VUQG01025540.1:0-26176 GCA_015106755.1 Etia nguti | reverse complement strand
TTTTTTTCCTTCCCACTGTCACCAAAGCACTTGCTCATAGGGGTTTTTCTTTGTATTATTGTAGGGACTTTACAATATAAAGCACCTTGAGGCAACTGTTGTTGTGATTTGGCGCTACATAAATAAAACTGAGTTGAATACTAATTTAAAAAACATTTTCCAGTATGACTCTTTAGGCATGAACTAGAAGGAAAAAAGTATAAATTGCAGAAAAAGTTATTGTAGCTCGTTGCCAAGACTGTCTTGTAAATATAAAACAGAAAGGTTTTTTTTCTCTTACTGAAAAACTTTCTCCCCTTTGTATTTCTAAGGTAGGTAGTGTAAAAACAGGGAACTTTCCTGTCATGCAGTTGTTTTTCTATTATTAATTACTTTGGTGTAGTATGAATGTAGCAAATGCTATAACACTTCAGAAAATACCATTAAAAACCCCAAATCTATGCCATCCTTCATCCAAGCCATTCAGTGGGGCTGGATTGGAGTCTTTACCCTGCGGATTCCGGCCCCAAGGCCTTATCTTTGACATCCCTGATCTACATACATCCTTGAAAAGAATCAGCCTGTGATAGTAGTGAAACAGTAGACATAAAAAAAAAAAAAACACTTTAATAGGAATGTGACCTTGAATGATTGGAGCAGACAGCCGAATGATATCACATTGCATCTGGGCAGAAGTTGAGCGAGGTTCACCTTATCTGTGGGGTAACCTTGTTCACACCTTGCACTGCTGCACTGAACCCGTTCAAATGGACAGACAGGCTGTGTTCAGTTTAGGAGAGGACAAATGGTGAAAGCAAATGTAAAACCATCTCCTCATTCTTGAAAAGGTTGTCAACGCTTTTTTTTTTTTTTTTTTGCTCAGCATGACATCACAGCTTCTCTACAGACATACAAATCATGGCGAGAGAGTTTAATCTGCTGCTCCAGTTTCCAAACAGTTTCCTTGACCTTGGTGGCAAACTGAGAGGCGTGATGTTGGAACAACACTCATAACTGAGCCTTTCACACCTCCCACCATTGGCTTGAAAAGTCAAAGCGCTCTTTGTGTCCTTCTGCAGAAAAATCAATGTTTTCTTTTTCCGTTACAGAAAACATTTTGCACTAGCGGGTAGACATGAGTGCAGCATTACTGTCCTTCTGTCGGTCTGTTAAACTGAGAGAAACACAGCCTGTATGGCAGTCTTGCAGTGATCCTGAGGTTGGACACTAACCAAGCTATGATGAGACTTCTTGACCTTTGTTAGATCATCAACAGAAAGAAGGACAATCTATATGAAAGGGAAATTGGATATGAAAGACATGGAAGCTAAAATCCAGAAGGAGAAGGAGCAGGAGCCCAGGGAGGGCAGCACAGCTAGAAGCCACAGACCATTATCCATTAGCGTTGTTTCGCTTAATGGTGAGCTCATTCATGCGCAGAGAGAAACTGAGAGAGGCTGTGAAAAGAGAGGGAAAAAAAGACAAAGAAAAATCATTGCTGATTTACACCTGCTGTTAAAGTCCCATCTTCTCTCTGATTAGTCTACTTCAGACATGGCCCCCTGAGCACAGATTACATGTTTACAGCACCACACACCTGCACACCACGCAAGAAACGCAGCCTCGCTCGCCACGCTTGCAGGAAAAAGCTCTTGATTTGACACTATTTTATGTTTACAACAAAGTAAAGCAGGCACGCTGCATTTAATACTGGTAGCAATTTTCCCAAACAATTTGGACAGCTCCTAGAATGTGGAGCTGGAGTGCCGTGTAATATAGGATCCCAGCTGAGCTCGAACGGCTCCCTGTTCAGCTAGACCGCTATGAAAGTGCACAAAGGCTGCGAACCCAACGGCTGACTCAAGATGACAAGATGCATCAAATACGTGTCTAATAGCCGTTTAGGCTTTTACAGGTTAGACACTGACGGCACATTGTGGCGTTTTTGTCAGCCAATTTAAAATGATATTGGAGCTGCTTTAAGAATGGCGCTCTATAATTGAGCCTGGGGGCTGCTGTCTGACTCTGTCGAACACAAAATTGTAGTGTCACTGTGGGTGCATTATGGGAAATAAATAACACTGGATGGTGCCCACTCACCTGAATGAAATACCACCTGGCAAATAAGCCAAAACAGTTTAGTTTTCCAACCAGCCTTCAGGTCTATTTTCTGTGGCCCCCAACTCATGCCCACAAAGACTAGTGATGACAAATGAATCCCATTCATGCACCTGTATGTATCCCACACATTCAAGTTGTTCTTTTCCCAAAGTGTAGTTTGACCTGCAATTATCTTCTGCTCTACTTCAGCGTGTCCCAGTTGATTGAGCCAGAATAATCAGAGCATCTGAGGCAGGTGTTTCTGATGCCCTTTACCATTTGTCTTCTCTGCCCTACAGCACACTTTCATGAAGCCCAATATTATCATCCTTATTCATCAATTCTTATTTATAGACATATTAAACTGTAGATGACTATGTCATTCAGGGAAATCTGTTCAATGCACATTGTCCTTGTGTTCATTAATATTACATGCAGTTTAGTCTACTGACAGCTTTTTCTATCTACTAGCTAACAAAGATATCACTAAAAGCTGAAAAAAATGGACAATCACATTTTCCCCTGGCCAAGAGCAGCACAACCACCATTGGGTTATTTCAGCCTCAGCCCGTTGCCGGTGTTAAGTTACCACCAAAAAAAACCCACATCCCTCTGATATTACATAAAACAAACCCCCTCTTTTAGCACCATCTGTCCCATTTATTTTTCTGTCTGACGAGGGACTGGTGGCACCTGTTATGCAAGCCGCACTGGTGAGACGCCGCTGCTGTTGCCGTTGATGTGGTGTATCTCAGAGTACCGTGCTCTCTCAGCAGCTTGGTGTCCATTAGTGCTTTATGACCAGCGATGTGCCTCGGCACTCCCAGTGCATGTAAGTGCTTGGCTTTTCATTTTCCTCTCTCTCTGTCTCCCTAACCAAAGTCCCCAGGGATACACCGGCTCGGGCCCAGATGATAAAATGAAGCAATTAAGTGCTGTAATCACACGCAGAATGAAGAAAGATGTCAATGAGGTGGAGCAAAAAAAAAAAAGCATGCCCCCGCGTGGAAGAGAGGCAAAATGCCCAAGTTATTGTAGGACCCTTTTACTGCCTGAGTTTAAACAAAAAACTTATATATGGATACCTAACAGCAGCCGAGCAACTGCCTCTCCACTGAACCACAGACAAGCTGGATAAATCACATTGTATTTCTGTGCTTTTGACACTGCACACCACCACAGTAGCCTGTAAATCAAAAATCCAGATGTGATTGAATTGCAGACTTGCAGCTGTAATTCAGGGAGTTTAGCAAAAACTTTAACCATTAACTGTTTGGGAATTACAACCATATTAATACATGGTCCCCATTTTCAGAGGTTCAAAAGTAATTTGGCAATGGCTCCCAAGTGAGGGATGTTCCGTCATTATTTCACAACAAAAAAAGCAAACTGACAACAAGTGTAAAACTGAGGCAGCTGTTTAGTGCCAGAGAACCCATCTCTAAATGTGAGGTCTAAAAAAATTCCAATGCAAGTCAAGGAGGCTGTCATTAGGCTGAAAAATAAAATAAAATTAAAAATAAATAAACCTTTCAGAGAGACAGAGCAAAAACTTTAGAAGTGAACAATCTGGTGCATCCTTAAAAGGAAGAAATGCATAGACCACGTCAACAACACCAGCAACACCAAAAAGACCTTAAAGACCACAGAAGACATGGATCATGACAGAAAAACAGCTTCCCAACAAGTAACCGAGTCAAAAAGACTCGAGGAGGAGGTTGTGTCATTTTCATAGTCTATATGATAAGATGCTTCATAAATGGAAATACAGAAGGTTTACAACTTGGTGAGAACAAGAAGTCCAGGTTAGACTTTTCCAGGAATCATAACTAAGAGCCTTCACAGTTCTGGAATAATACTAAATACTAAAATTACTATTGGATTAGATAACTACTCTTTTGTAACCATATTGAAACCAACAATCCCGTGTTCACCTCCTTCAGCTAACATACAGCTGCAAGCAGCAGGCACATAGCCCTTCCCCTCATTAGCAGCTTAACATGTGAAAATTGACGGGGCACAAGTTACTGATAGAAGTTTAACTATTACCAATTACCTGCATTAGCCATCTATTAAGTTAGAGGCTGGAAACGTCATTTTCCTGGGTATCAGTATCAAGTTTGTATTATTGTAGAGTATTTACCTTACAGTATGAAGCGCTTTGAGGCAACTGTTGTTGTGATTGAGTGCTATATAAATAAAACTGAAATGAATTGGATTGAACTGTATTGAATTGAAGCCCCTCATGGCAAAGTTTATCAAGGGACAAATCCTAGCATTTGGTGACATCTGTTTGGTTCTAGATTTCAGGCTGTTATTGTTTGAGAAAGATTTTCACACAAGTATTGAAAGTATTATATTTAAAATTATGTCACTTCGTCCAATTACTTTTAAGCCTATGAAAATGGGGTGCTTTCTAGGATTTGTTTTAACTCCTGAATATTCAAACTCTTGAATTAAAGCAAAGATTCTGCGCTGCACTCATTGTGGTGGTGCACAGAGACAAAACTATAAAAATGGGTATTGTCCAAATACTTAAAAGACTGAACTGTAACTGGACCTTATAGTTCATGCAGGAAACCAAGAAAAACAGAAAGTAATGGTCTTACAGCTCAGTGAAGGTCCGAAGCACAGTAACGAATGCCGACAACATCTTCAGTCCTATTCTTGTTTTTCTTTACCAAATTTCTTAATTTCCAGGTTCTGCACCTGAAACACACAAAGACACTTGAATGGTTAGACGAGTTTATACAAGCACATATACAACTACACAATTGGTGTCAGAAGGTATGAACAGATGGCTGCCTTTCTTTGATACCACGTTTGTCCTGCAGGCCCACACAGCCACTGTTCATGCCCACATGCAATTAAGGAAAGACTAAAGACAAAGCTACAGGAATACATATGAAATCAGATCACTCAATATCAGCTAAAAAATTAACAATTTAATGCCATAATCCATGCAAGCAAGACAAAGTAAAACTAAAATATTACAGAGTTACATCATTGCTATAATTACAATTAAACACTGGAAAAAATATCAAAACTATACAGCCGACAGATCAAATGTTTTACTTTTATTGTAAAATATCTTGTTTCAGGCTGGTTTATTTGTAGTGTCTTAACACATATTTATTTAAGGCATTAAGTAATAAAGCATTGTTTTTGCTAATTTTTCACCTTTGTTTTAGCAGTGTTCCAACATTTTTATTAGTTGACGATGTTTAAAATTAAGAGTCTATTTTGTAACAATTGTTAAACAAAATTTCCACATTGTTATCAAAAGGAACGTAATTACCACTCCCCCTCACATTTTTTAGCATTGCTGATGATAATGAAAGTGATAAAGTAGCAGGAATACTTTTCCTGATATTAAAACTTATGTTGCAACTACTTTCTTTTACATAAACACCCCTTAAAGCTGGTTTCATGCTGTTCATGTTCAACCCAGTGTGATCTATAGACAAGAAGGTACAGTAACTTCTGATTGTGTTATTAATTTGAAATTATAGTCATATAGCACTGTTGTCCTAGTGCTATGATGAGGTCATGGAGGATTGTAATGAGGTTTTGGCACCAATTAATGAAGTTATTGGGCATTTTAATGAGATCTGAGTAGAAAGAAATGAAGTCATTAAGCTTGTGTTGATGTTTATTTTAATCTCACACACACAAACACACATTAATTGCTTATCCTATTACGATAAGGCTACATCCTCTTGATTAATAAAGATATCAAACCAGCTTGGTTCAAAACTTCAGTGAGTGGGGAAAAAAACTGTTTAGTCAAAAATACTAAGTGAGACAAAAAGACTGTTCACAGCATTTTGCTGCCTTCTGTAAGTTATTTATTTATTTAATAGAATTAGCCAACAAAAATTTAACCGCTTGGTTTAATCTAATCTAATCCATTGCATTAAATTAGATGCATAAAAACAGATTTACTTTGGATGCATTCATTGGAGCAGGAAAAAAGCACAGACAAATTACATTCTGATTGTGTTAAAGTCACATGAACTCACATGCAACTTTACAATACTAAAGATAGCTTAAAGTTGCTCTATTCTCAAACTTTTAATCATTTCTTTGAACTGTTTTTTTCGATGTATACGTTTTTTCACCAGATATCAGCTCAGCATATGTTTGAGCCTGCATGTATAGTTTTGTAAACTTGTGTGCCCAATTATTGTGTTTTTACAGAAATTAAGGTACAATATGGTGTACAATCATTCCACGCTGCAAAAAAAACAGTTCAAATAAATCATTAAAAGCTCAAAATTCATCCCATGCCCATGATGAGTGTAAATTTCTGGGCAAACTAAAGGCTTTTTTATTCAAAGTGTGCTTTAATATACAGTATTTTTTTATATTTAGGCTAGAAATCGTGTATTGTATCTAGCTTTGAGGTACAGTAGTAATTGGCACGATTAAGTCATATCTTAAAGAATGATCAGTAACAAAATCTTGTTTTAAGACCTGTAGTCTTTTAGCCTTGAGCTTAGATGTTGCATATTCCAAGATAAAATTCTTTTCAATTTACCACACAGAACTTTTGGGGGCAGGTAGTACTCCAGCTTTAAAAAATAAAACAATTAAAAAGAAATGCAGGAGCTCATCTATGCTTTGGGCCCCCTTTTTTTTTGTTTTATCCAGGTCATAGTAAAACAACATGCTGTCAAGTTTTGAACACAAAAAGCAGACATAATTTCCTCTGATCCTTCAAATGACTACTAACAAAGTACTGAATTCTGTAGTATAATCACCAGCAGACAAGGTACAGAGAGAATCACATTCTTCTTTTCTAAAGACTATATATACTTTTTTTTTTTCATTAGTTATACTACAGGATGGTTTCATATTACATGACAGCAAAACCCTTCTGCTGGAACACACTATGCTTATGACAAACTTTTCAGACTCATCAGACAAGAAAATCAGTGGCCAGACAGGTGGGCCCTGATTGGCATCTTCAGTCTCTGCAAGCACAGAGAAAAGAAACAGATTCGATTGGTACTGTACAGTCTGTGCACAGCTAGAAAGGAAATAAATGATCTGCACACCATGTACTCTTTAATTTCACTTTTTCCATCAACCTCTGCGCATCAATACAAGACAATAATGCTCAAGAATCCACTTTAACAGAAGAAAATACGGTGGGGGTTAATCCAGGAGTCAGCTTTGATGTCTTATTGATTTGAAAGACTTTGCATTAGGCTACCAGAAATTCTCAGGCTGACATAACTTTTTTGACGGTAGCCTTTCTTCCTCCTTTGATCGAAATGAAGAGGCAAGCTCCAAGCAAGATCACAAATGAGTCAACGCTATTGCACAGAAAGAGACTTTTTTTTCCTAAGAGGTGTGTAAGGTCCCATGGTAGAGAGTGATGGCTAATTCAAAATGCTTCTTCTAAGTGTGGAGATAAACATCAAGTGCAGCAATCTTGCTTTGATGGCTACTCTTTTGATCTCATCCAGTGTCCACAAGCACTTAAATATTTTCGGGAAGGAATATAGAAGAACACAAAAAAGAAAATAAATTGCAAAAGAACATTTTATTACCCCGTGTTCTCTCTTTCCCCATCAGTCTGTCTGGAAATGACTCTGGAAAGCCATTGCACACCAACAAAAAAACGGAATAAACAAACGGGTGAACCGAGGTGAATAGAGTCCAAGTCCAAGCAAAAACACTACAGAAGCGCAGGGAAAGTGCAGTGTTACTGTGTGATCACCTTCCATATCTGCAGAGTTCTAAGGTGGGTTTATATGAAGTTTGTAAAGACGCAAATCAACTATGGAATCAGAATGGTTTAAGTTACTAACAACAAATACACTACATGGAGAATAATTTTGACCCACAGCTCTTAATCTTTGAATTCAGATGTTTTTTATCCAGTTACCACACATGTATACAAATTAAGCACCTAGCCACCCAGTCTGCCTTTACAAAAATGCCAGTACCAAACCTCCTCTGGCATTAACATCAGCACAAAAACTGTACACCAGGAGCTTCGTGGTTTGGGTTCTCATGGCTGACCAGCTCCTCTATATGTAATGTGTAGGTGGTTCAGTACTTTGGTCCATAGTTTCTTTATCAACATACCTGTCACTGAATATGATTGGTAGCTTGCCTAAAGACTTGATCACCTAAACAAATGGAGCCTAACTTTATATTGCAATAATCAACGATCTAGCATTTGTGACCTGTTTTGCCTGGTAGGGCACCTCTTTCTGCTACTGAAGACTTTAAACTTTGCTTTCTCAGCAGCAACAATAACTGGTTCTTAATACAAAGTTTACACTCAGATAGTGACTACTATTACTATTGTTAACACTGTTACTAAATGGTAATAAATTTGAAAGCACGCTGTATGTGCTCAGTTGATTGTATGTCTACATTTCTATTGCATGCTAATTGAGAACACCTTTTGAGACTCACACTTTTTTACCTTCCTTTTCCTTCTTTTTTCTGTAGACATCTGGAGCCTGGAATCCCAGCAAATGATCAACCATAAGTGACAAAGCTTCTTCTAACCACCATCTACAGCATTTTTCAGAGTAAGCAGATCAACACTGATAATTTCATACTGTAGGAAAACAGCACTTTTTGACAGCTATAGGGTCAAATTGGCAAATATAAACTTTTTACCTTTATTGTTCTTCCAAATAACCTCTGATAACCTGGGGATTTGTTTAAAACCTGGAGGTCTGCCTGATGCAGATTTGGTATGGTATGGAGAATCTGCCCTTGGTCTCCACTGCATAGACATCTTACCAACACAAATAGCAAGGCCTTCTTCTGAGATAACATTGATGACCTCATTTGATATCCATAGTTACATAAAGTTGATGAGCTCAGATTACACTGTTGTTCTTGTATAAGATTTAAGGCCTAGGCAATGAAAGGTACAACCTGCATAAAGTTGATGGATGGATGGGTGGTTAAAATGTTCCAATAGAATAATATACAAAAGATTTAAAAATACAAAGAAAGATAGAAATATTATACAGGTTAAGGATTAATATGATATAATATGCTGGTCTCATAGAAATGCACATTATTATATAACAAACCCTCTTTTTAACCCAAGGTAAATGTCATGGGGTGCCTAGGTTAATGAGTCATTTTACTGTCAAAGCTTTTCCCACAGTACAGACACTGGTTTTTATAATTTCACGTGTTTTCACACATCACAGCTGTGACACCCTCACTCTGTCTCAGGTGCTATATTGCAGTGGTGCAACAACACATCTAATTCATGCTGAGAAAAACAAAGCAATTGCAAACAACATAGCAGGATTTGCTTGAACAAGCCAAGGGAACAATCGCTGGGACTTTCCACGTGGGACATCGTCACTAAATGCTAACCGCAAAGTCATAGCAGACTTTTTTTATGATCATTCATTACACACTGTGAGGATTATCCTAGTGTGGGGAACAGACATAATATTAAGAATGATGTCAGAGTGATCTTTCAGAGCTGGTCTGGAGAGGAGGAAGGAGGAGACTTGGAGTGAGTGGGACCAGGGGAGCACTGTGACTTTGATGAGCATCTCTTGCTCTGCTTTCTCAACAGGCTCTGGGAAATCAGGATGGCAGCTCAGCGTCACTGAATCCACCACGCAATCCTTCTGGCAGTTTTTGTCCTAGTTGGGCTTCAGTGTGGTGCCAGGTCTGCCGGTAGCACCTGCGAGAAAGAGTACCCTGTTTTTTTTCCAGCCCTTTGATTAAAGTTCTGGATTAGTGACTCTCCTTTTTGTGACTTGATGGGAGCAGAAAAAAAAGCAAAGAGGCTGTGGAAATAGACAACTGTGCTTTCAAGTAGTTTGACATGGAAGCCCCTGACATATCAGCAGCAGCCACTGAGCAGACCTACCCTCTGTAACTTGTAAGGTACTGAGACCAAGAAACAACACAGACAATGTGGTCAGGGCAGAGATTCAGAGCATCAACGATCCCTCTATTCAAGTTTCTTTTAGTTGAGTTTGCACCAGATATTATGATAGAATAGTAGAGAGAAGATGCAAAAGCTGGGAGAAAGACTAAAGACTACTTTCTAAATATACATATGCTTCAGTGTAACTAATATTCAAATGCTATGCCCTGCGCTTGCTGCCCTGCAAGAAAGACAAACACCCGATTCATGCATATTATGACAGTCTCACCTGCACTTCCTCTCCATCATCACTGCAGAGTTGGTCCAACCAGGAAAGGCTGGCACAGCAGTAATTTAAACTTTTGAAAGAACCTCAAAGCAAATTTCAATTCAAACTGCCTGAGCATAAACTAACATATCAGTCAAAATCAACTATTAATGCAAACCGCTATAAACTTGCAATTTTGCTTAGACAGAAACAGTCGTGACTTTCATTTCATGCTTTGATTTACAGATTATTAAAACTGAGGCAAAATCAGGCTACAGGAGTTTGAACATTTCAAAAGATTGGAACAGAAAATAATGTGTGCCGCCTGGCTCAAATTTTTTAAAATCCATATTAAAATGGCTGAATTCAATTCCACTGAGCAAACTCTGATTCTGGAGAAGCCCTTTGATCATGCCAAAAAAAAGAAAAAATTGAGTAAACGTTTAACAAAGAATGCTGAGCAAGGCAACCAGCGCAGACAGAAAGGCAAAAAACCTGAAGACAATTAAAAAAACAGGTCACAGGCAGAGATCTTACACAAGGAATCACAGGTGAGTCTAAAAACAGCTTGAGCACAAAGCTTGCAAAGGTAATTTGGCAGCTGAGTCATTGTTGTGATTGGCAGAAAAACAGGAATTACTAAACAACAGGAAATGACTCAGCTGTTCAGTACAAAATATGAATTTAACTGAGCAGAAATCACACACACTACAACTTTTCCAAAGTGCTTATTTGGCTGAAGCTTTTAAATCAGTGACCTTTCATGTTTCGCATACTTGAATTTTGTGGCAGCCATTCTTTCCTTAACTACTCGTTGAGCAGCTTCCTGTGGATCGCAGGCTAAAATCAGGCCTCTCGCTTCACAGGTTGTCAGTAAGTGAAAAAGGAGCTCCGGCATGAAGGCATGGGGGTGGAGAAGTGGTGACACGCAAATGAGTCATCAGGTGGAATAACCTACATGCCGTATAGCCTGCCGGTTTGTGTGTCCGCATGTTGTCATGGTCTGCTGTACAAATGCGTGAGCGACAGAAAGAATTTGTTGGGAAATCCTCAGTCTCCCATCAATGCTTTGTCGAAGACTTACTATTGGTCTCAGAGCTGCAGAGCGACTGAGAAATAGCACACTGCCATAAGTGACAAAACTGAAAATAAACAAATAAAATAAGCACTAAATCCATGCAAATGAAGGATATAGAAAACTAGCGAGCCTTCCAGACAGAATGATAAATGGACCTATCATGGCCAAGAAAAGCAAAAACAAGAAATGTGACAACTGAGGTCAAGAAATGGTGAGTTTAGAGCTGCGGTACACTTTCTGCCTTCAACAGCCACCTGATGGAAAAGCAAAAAGGAAAGTAGAAGGATGGAAGACGCTTGAGGGAAGGATAGGTAGAGGGCACGGACAGATGCACTGACATTTTCAACCCATTACCATGGTCCACAGAGTGTGTGCTTGCTTTGCCCACAGACACTGCTGCTTCTGGCTGGCATGTGCATTGGTGTGGAATATAGACTAGTTGTAAATGGCCAGATATTTGCAGAGTTACTTGAGGTAACAAGACCCAGAAAAAGTTTAAAAGAAACAGAAGAATTCCCTGAAGCTACTTTTGGTTCCTACAAATGGCACCATTTCATAGGTGACGCAGTGCATGCTTCATTAAATTAAAAACAGGTTGATGTACATGTATAGAGAGTACTGTGCAAAAGTCTTGAGCCAGCCCTCATGTCTTTATAGTTTGCACCAAGGAGCCAGAGTTTCAGACTTTGCAGTATATAAACGCACAATAGAGAACTATTAGTAATGGACTGGCCTCCCCAGAGCCTGGACCTCAACATTACTGAAGCAGTGTGGGATCATCATGACAGAGAACAGAGCAAAAGGCAGCCAACATCCAAGGAAGAGCTTTGAATGTCCTTCAAGAAGCCTGGAGAACTATTCCTGAAGACTACTTAAAGAAATTCAGCAGTTCAATTCAATTTTATTTATATAGTGTCAAATCACAACTTTCGCCTCGAGGCTCTTTATATTGCAAAGTAGAAGAATGCTTGCCTTGGAGAGTTCAGGCTCGTTAGAATTGTACAAGCTCTGGTTGCCTTGTATACTGTATTTCCATGTACGTTTGCACATGTTTCAATACATTGCTAGACACATTACACACTTTACAGGCTAGATATAAAGAAATAGGGGCTCAAGACTTTTACACACCACTGCACATATCCAAAACAGGCTTTTGGGATAGAAGATTAGTTCTCTAACTGTGGGGGAGGGCCCACTGGTGGGGTGAGGAACCACTTCAGTGAAGGCAACCAGAGGAACAAATAACAAGTGAGACTAGCTGAACTGGATTGAATTGCTGGCGATATCAGGTTGATGTTTGTTCAATTCACTTTGGATGTTAGTGAATGATGAAAAAAAATGTAGAGTGCAGGGCACAACGTTTTTGCCAGATTCACCGGGACACAGTAAATATTTCACACTTCTGGTGCAGAAATCTTCTAACCTCTTAAATATGCCACAAAGTACAAATTAGGTAAATGCATTTTGCTTATTCTTTCATCTGGAGATTCCTGTTTCAAATCCCAGAACTAGCAGAAGATGCATACAGGATTGTAATGAATAAATAACCCTTTACTCTCTTTCAAGAACAGACCCAGATCTACTGGTGAGTTGGCAGACTGAACTGCTAACACTCTGGCCCTTTGTGATTTGTCAGTCTCTGTCTCTGGGAGAATGCCTACATATCTACGCATGACTATGACAGGTTTGCTGTATGTGAGATGCTTAGTGTTTTAACAGCTTTAACATGTGGCTGGCATATGAAGGGTGACATCATTAAAATGCACTCCTCTGTAGTGAGCTGAGAAATAATTCTTTTTAATACTGACTGACTGACTCACTGGTTAAGATAAGGAGAAGCTGATTTTTAGAAGGAAATACAAGCACAGTCTCTTTTTTTTTTTTATCACACTCTTCAATGCCATGCCACCTCTCATTTTTCTAACCCCTGCTGTATGCATACTGCATATTTGATAACCTAGTGTGTGTTTGATTCCATGTGCCGAGCCTTCCAGTCAGGCAGTGAATGTACTGTGTGGAATAAAAAGGTTTCTGTATTGGGCTATTGATTTTGTTTCTCCCTTGAAGGTTTTCTGTGTATGGCTTAAGTTTTTCTCAGTGAGGAAATACACACAAAATATTAGTTTTCCTCCGTGACATGCAGATGTGTTCTGTGTTCTTTTATTTCTAAAAGCAGAAGTCAACATGCTAGCATTTTTATATGGATGTATGCACAATTGCATTGTGTGAGTGAGCAGGCAGAAGAGCTGAATCAAAACTTGGGGAATAAACTCTCTCTCTGCGATAGACTGGCGACCTGTCCAGGGTGTACCCCGCCCCTCGCCCTATGATAGCTAGAGCTATAAGGATAAGAGGATGGATACTCAAATATTAATCACTACTAAATTTAATATCGCACCAAGACACTAATTTGCAACAGTATCAATAAAAACATTAACATTCATAACACTGAATAACGCTTTAGGAATTTATTGAGGTTCCAGTTTCAAAATAATTAGATTATTAAACAGATATCATGAATGTTAAACTTGCCAGCTAACATACTAACGTTAACTGTTTAACTATTAGCAGTTAGGCGAAATCCATCTGCTGTCATTAACGTAGCGGCTACGGAGCTTAGGCCTGTCACAAGGTGGGGTATACTATGCTTTTGACAGATAGACCTAGAAAAAAATATTTCATTAACAAAAGTAGCCCAAATGCTAAATTACTGATAGAGTGGACAAGATTTTACTGGTCCCTTTGTGCTTGCTCAGAGTGTTAAATGTCTTCAAACGAGGATCAACCAGCATAACAGTACAGTCAGTGCTACTCTTGCATTTTTACCTCTAAGCACAGCGAAGTCTCGTCTGATATGGGGATGGCAACAGATGGCATCATGAGGAAGCTAATGAAAATCTAGGAGGGAGTGAATTCATTGCAGTCATTCATTGGTGACACGTTCAGTATTCCAGTGGAAAATGATGGGCAATTACAGTGTGCATCCTGGTGCTGTGTAGTGCAAATTTGAAAAAATGGTGGAGGAGCTGAGAGAGAGGGACAAAGGCTCAGATGAAGCCGATGTGATGACAGGGAAACAATTTGGATCGAGGTCTCTGATGAGCTAACGCCAACCCTAACCGATAAAGACAAGACCAATCTAAAATGCCTGTTCACCATCCACTGGCTGTCCCTGCACAGCGCAAACTATGAAAAGCAATTGACCTGTTCCAGTAATGGAGTTCAGTAATGACAAAGTAAAGCGAAATACCAAAGATTTAGATTTAAAAGCAAAATAGCTTATGTAGCATACTTTGAGTGGCCAATTTAAATGTATTTTTATTAAAAGGGGCCACCATGGGGCATCTGTGCAAGCATCTATCCCAGGTGTTGTGGTTAAAACATTTGATATTGAAAATGTAGAATTCCTAATGAAACATGGTTAAATAAAAGTTTTCATCAGAGTTCATATTCTACTTTTAAAATAATGTATTTTTTAAATCTGACAAATAATTCAAAATTCTTCTCATTTTGGCAAGTGTTGCTTATACTTCCTATGATGTCAATTATTGTTACAGACACAGCTTGAAATGTGCTGCACAAAACCCACAAGTCTGCGACATAATTAATCCTTATGCCTGCAACAATATCATAAACATGGGATATATAGAATGTATAAAGTAATCTTTATATTTAATGTTGGATCACTCAAGTTATGCTATGTTGCAGACACGACACAGTTATTTCAACAACTTCAAGATAAATCCTAGCAGAAAACCTACAGTGAATACAGACTATAGGTATAAAACCTATAGTCTGCAAAAGCATCCCAACAGAAGCAGGCCTACATTCACACTGCAATGCTTCAGGTTAAAGGACTGCTGTGCACTCGGAAGTGTTTTGACAGCATTCACAAACTCACGTACACGTCATTGTAGTTACGTTGTCAAATTCAGATAAGAGATCTGAAAAGCTGGCTTTGGCAGCGTAAACAGCTGCACTGATCAAATAATAACTATCAAACAAAAGCACCAAGACAGACAATAAATTTGGAGTGAATGAAGCTACGTGGCATTCAAGTGTATAGCAGTGCTCTATGTCTGCTCTGGTTTTATTAGGCATTAGAAGCATTTTGCATGTAGAGCCTGTGGCTGCAGCCACATTTTTGTATGGGCTTCAGGTCTTCATGTCTTTTACTGCAGCGTCTCTCTCCAGCTTTCATATAGATAATCCTTTGAAAACAGCTTATCAGTGTTTGCAGGGAAAAAAAATATTTTTCTTTTATTTCCTTTACATCAAAAGACAGGGGGAAAAAGAAAACCAGGAATGGGGTTTTTTTTTAAACTTTTGAATTGTGCTGGCACATAGAGCCACACACGTTTAGTCCAGCTGGTAGTGTCTCTAAAGGACGAACAGTACTTAAAATTGCATGAATACTGTGGCGCTGATGCATCATCGGTGAAGGCTGGTGGTCTTTTAGCTTGTGTCTGACAGCTAGGTTTCAGGGGCAATTGTTCACTGAATGTTATGACAAATCACTTTTTCAGTGCTCTGACTCACACGAGTCCAGTGTTTGTCTATTTTTCTGTGTTCCTCCACTTCTTCTTAATCTCCTCTCCCACTTGCGCTTCACTCCTTAGCCCACTCTCTCAGTGGGGAGGAGGGACAGACGCTACTTTGCAAATGCTCCTGCTGGCGTGGTGTTAGTGCTAGTGTCAATTTTCACTTGTAACTGCAAGTTGACTATCAAATGGCCATTATTCAAGATGTAGCTAAAACTCAGCACACCTCTGGTTCACAGTGGGATGTCTGGAGAACTTGACAAGTTGCAACTAAACAGTTGGTCTGGAAAGAAGGCTGATGCGCCAGGATTTTTCATATTTTTTCTCTTGAAAGGAGGCTTGCCCTTTTTTCCTTTCATGCAAAAAATGCTGATTTTAAGAAGTGTAACACAATATGGCTCAATCAGAGACTGAAACTTTTTCCAGGGACAGAAATGTACCAAGTGCCAGGGGAATGATAAAAAAGAGACGTTCTTGAAAACGGGAAGCCAATTAATTCTCACCCGAACTTCTCCAACATGACACGAGCCAGATGTATCTCAGGCATGCTTATGAGAGACAGATGTCACAGATATGGTAGTAAGAGAAAATATACACACTTTTGTGTGCGGTGTACATTATACTGTACAAATAAAGTCTAAAGAAGGCCTTTGCCCTGCAGTCTCACTGTCGCACCACTACTTCTGTTGGTACACTCTGGGTAAAAAGTGTGATATGGATGACTGCGTTCTGAAGGAAGCACAAGCATATACCCATGTCCTTATGATGCATGTGTTCTTGTGCACATTTTTGAGAAGAGCTGGCAAGGTAAAGGTAATTCAAATTCAATAGTACATATGTATGACTTACATAGGTCTTCTAGGACATACCAGTTACTGTACTGAAATGCAATGTATAATACATATAATATAATATAATACAATTTTTCAGTTTTGTCTATTTCATTTTCATAATGCAGACATGTATGCATGCATTAAAAAAACGGTTGTTTGCAAAGGTATGGTCTGCTATGTGAGCTTGGGGATAGATGGGTGTGTGAGTGTCTCTTTGTCTGATGTGGTCTGTCAGATGTGACCATGCAGTGCCTAGTGGGAGAGGACTGAGGTGACTCAGACAGACACAGTTGTCTTGTTCCTACCGCAGGAAGTAGCGGGGTGTGGACAAAAGAGAACGGTCGAGACGGATGATCAGAATGTCGTGTGTGTGTGTACATGTGCACAGTTTTGTGCGAGGACAACTAAAGGGCCTCTATCATGACATGCACTTAAAGAACTCCTCTGGTCTCCAAGTGTCCGCACTAATATAAATGTACTTGACACTTGGCTGGGTCGTATACCGTCAGGGGAAAAAGGAAAAAGTAGCTCTACATTTTGCTTTTCAGCCCCCTGAAGGTGGGACAGTAATTAGGTGTTTCGCTCCAGCTTCTAGGGTTCTACATTTGTGTGCATACAGTGTGCTTCCAGTTTCTAGTTTGTGGGTGTGTGGAAAACTGTTGTGTGTGACCATGCACAGTTTTGTGGTTTTTTTGTAAGTGTGCTGCAAAGCAACAGCGGGCCTATTTTTAGCGCAACATGATGATGTATTTATCTGCCGGTTGTGGTCATGGGGGTGAGGCATCACGGTTGAACAAATAAATAAACCCTCAGCACAATACTCCAATCAGGGGAGAAACTGGAAACAATAAAAATGGAGGAATATTTCTCTACCTGTCAATTTAACCTCCAGTTATGCAGGTTGTGCTTCTGTTCACATCCATTTTACACTAAAGATATGGTTTTATTTTAACAGATATAAGTGTCTGCACTGAGTTTAAAATAGCAGGTACTCCAAGAGCAACCATGACCTAAAGGATATATGTGGACTGAGGGCATATTTCTTCAGACTGTGCTGCTAAATGCTTCTGATAGTGTCGTGGATCAAAGCAAAGTGACCTTCAGCTTCAGAATAATCATTTCGCTCAGCCAGTGTAGTCCAGCTTAGGTTAGTTATGTTCACCTCACTGAGTCTCTTTCTTTCCAACAAATATTTAACTCGAACGTGATCAAATCTCAGAAGTATAACAGTGGAGAACGACTGCCAGCAGTGAGGGCTTCACATTGGCTGCTAGAAACTTGTGTGCTTAACAGATACTAACAACAGCAAAATTTGACCCATTTTATATAAGAGACAAATAAGTAAAATCACTAATAAAGACTTACTTTAAAGCCTGGAGCTGAATATTTTGGCTGTTTCCATCTGGATGTTTTTAAATCATCAGATTAAGAAACCCAAATCATTTAGCCTGGAAAGCCAGTTTGCTGCTTTATAAGAAAGCCCTCCACAAAGCTAGAACATCTTACTATTCATCACTGATTGAAGAAAATAAAAACAATCCTAGATTTCTCTTCAGCACTGTAGCCATTCTGACAAAAACTCAGAGCACTGCTGAGCCAACCATCCCTTTAAGGTTTATTAGACTTCATGAATTTCTTTACAAATAAAATTTTAGTGATCAGAGAAAGAATTACTTGTAACCATCTCACAGATGTAACATTATCTACAGCTACTTTCAGTACCATTGATATTCACTTAGTCTTTTTCTCTAATTGATCTTTCTTCAGTGATTATTTCTTCCAAACCATCTAGAAGCATTTATTACTTCTAGGCTGGACTACTGTAATTCGTTATTATCAGGATGCCCTAAAAAGCCTTCAGTTGATACAAAATGCTGCAGCAAGAGAAAAGCATATTTCTCTTATATTGGGTTCGCTTCACTGGCTCCCTGTTAAATCCAGAATAGAATTTAAAATCCTGCTCGTTGCATACAAGGTCCTGAATAATCAGGTCCCATCTTATCTTAATGAATTATAGTATCATATCAGCCCATTAGCGCACTTCACTCTCAGACAGTGGGCTTAATTGTGGTTCCAAGAGAATTTAAAAGTAAAATGGGAGGCAGAGCCTTCAGCTTTCAGGCCCCTCTTCTGTGAAACCAGCTTCCTGTTTGGATTCAGGAGACAGACACCCTCTCGACTTTTAAGATTAGGCGTAAAACTTTCCTTTTTGATAAAGCATATATTGAGGGTTGGATCAGGTGATCCTGAATCCTCCCTTAGTTATGCTGCAATAGGTCTAGGCTGCTGGGGTATTCCCACGATGCACTAGGTGTGTCTTCTTTAGTCACCTTTTTCACTAACCATGTGTTTATATAACTCTCTACATTTATTATTAATCTTTAACTCTCTTCAACAGCATGTCTTTTTCCTGTCTTCATCCGCTCAACCCCAACCGGTCACGGCAGATGGCCGTCCCTCCCTGAATCTGGTTCTGCTAGTTTCTTCCTTTTGAAAGGGAGTTTTTCCTTCCCACTGTCACCAAAGCACTTGCTTATAGGGGGTCATATGATTGTTGGGGTCTTTGCTAGCACTATGACCACACTATCCACATACTTACATTGAATACATGTAGATGCAGTTGTCAGGACAAGCACAGCTACTTGTCTACTACATGCATTATAAGTCGCAGTCTGTATTACTAGGCCAGCGGGTTTTTACAGTAAAGCTTTCAGAGTTAAGGCCATTAACTCACAGAGATGAAATTCTGAATTTTTCATATGTGAACTTGTTGTGTAACATATAATAACACCAAACATGTTGCATTTTTGCTGAAAATTTGTCCTCACAAATGCACTCTGAAGTTGACATCAAGCAATGATGAGCTGGTCCTGATGTTACAAGAAAAGGAAGAAACTGAGATTCTGGGTTCATCTAGTTCTCAGGAGAAGTCAGCAGCAGTGAGATTTTAATGTTTTGATCCATGAGTTGAAGCTGTATCATGACTGCTTTTATAGATGTTTCAGATTGTCAGTGGAGCAGTTTGAGCTCTTGTTAGCAGAGTTGGAACCACATCTGAGGAAGATGGATAAATAATTTCAGAGAGCCAACTGACCCAGAGCTGTGTGTCTGGCACACTATTACCATAGTAAAATAATATTGCACTTGCACTAGCTTCAAGTGCACTTGTTGCCAAATGCAGTGGTGTGATTGGTCAGTTCATTCTGATCCAAAAAATCTGAAAAATCAAAAAAATTAATTCTGAAAATTTGTCCACCAAAGTTATGTCTGTTTGAACAACTGCAGTAAGAATAAGCAAATATTGTTAATGCACAAAATATTAACACAGATTTTACGCATCCGGTGCGTAAACACCTTTAGTCAAGCCTATTACATGTTTCATTATCCCAGTTTACCCTGTCGTGTTTCTGAAGGGTTGTCAGCTAATGCAGCTCACCTCAACCGTCAGACTATAAAAGCAAGTCCATGTGCTCGCTCGACTCTTCTATCAACTTTCTTTTCTGTTTCCACAAACGCATCAGTTCACCGTTTGTATTACTGGCATTGCTCAGGAAGTTTCTATTTGGGGTTCCTACATGTTGCACCCGTTCAGCTAGTTTGGTGCTGCAGAAATCACCCCAACTGCCAAAAAATGACCATTGTTGCAGATCGTAAGCTAAAAAATGGCTGTCTCAAAAAAAAAAAAAAACAGTTCAATAAAATTGCTTTGACTGCTTTCAAGACCCTGACAGGAGAGTCGGTGCCTTACAGACCAGACGAATACAGTGAATTTTTGTGTATTATTCTAATTCATGAGAGAAAAGGCTTCAGTGAGGTCTTCATGGGGCTGTTTTCTATCGTTTCCTCAAAAACACTTTTTGGAAAAGCTAAAACAAAATGAGATTTTCTAGATCAATACCTTTTTATTAGCAGCATTAGGTATTTGTAAATGACCATGGTGGACCCGTCCACATGTTCATGCTTTGCAGCATCTCACACACTTTATTCTGACAGTATTCACACGGTTGCTGTATACACTCAACTCAGTCGGCTGCAGCTCCGCAGCTCACAGCCAGACTCACATTAACAATAACAACCTCTCAGGACCTAGTACAATACCTAAGTTGCCGGGTGGAATTGCGGATGCTGTGCAGGAGCGTTCGCCTTCCCTGCACGGCACCGCAGACCACGCCCGCCACAGTATTCCTTTTACCTTTTGTCTTCTGCGGAGCCTCGTCTGATTGGGCGTAATGCTGAGACAAACAAACTACTCCCACTAACAGATCCTCTAACTTTCATTCATTCTTCTACGGCCTTCACATCCATTCTTCCTCTTTGCTTTCTTCCCTCCATGTTTTTGTTTTTGCCTTCTTTAATGGCCCCTCTGTATTATTTACATCAGAGGTCTATTTTCAGACACCTTGAATTATATACATACAGTGTTTAAATGAAGCCTGTGAGCAGTGAGGAAGTGTTTGATAGCATTACTGATTTCTTTGCATGTCTGTTCAATTTCAGAGAGTACGTACTGACAGCACTGTGCGTTTTCCTCTGGACAGATGTGTGAGGGTGGTGTATGAGTAAATCGTGTGTTGAGTGAATGAGTGTGTGTGCTTTTTCAGTGTAAATTTCTCTACAGTCTAAATATCTTTACATCTATGAGTAAGGGTGTCTGGCAGCCTGATACCATCCATTCCAGTAATGCTGTAGGGATCAATCCACTCAGTATCCATTAGTGAAACTTTATGACCCTTTGGGATAAGCATTGAACCGAATGCCAGCACTATAGGAGCACAGCATAGAATGGATTCCCATCCATTTAATCCCTGTCTGTCCTGCCTCTCACTCTCTCCTTCCCTTCCAACCTTTCCTTACCCTGTTCCATTTTGTGTCACAGCACATTTATTCTCACTTGCACTGATGAAATGCCCTCTCCCTGCTGCTGTTCAATTTAGGCTTTGTGGTTACCCATGAATACAACGCAATGCACAGTCAGTCAGCAGAGAAGAATGTGGTCTTGCTCATCACTCCTTAACAGGATGCAGAAAACATGAATCGCATCCCTGGAACATCTGCTCCAGGTTGATAAACTGAAATGAAATGCACTCTGACACAGTGCAGCTCAAGAGGGCTATTTTTAAAAAGACGAAGTACACGTGTGATGGATTTTTCTTATACAAATTATGTTACTAGATTTCCAAAAAGCAAACCTCAACAAAAACAAAACATCTTGTAGTCTTGTGTATTTGATTCAGTGAAATGTATCCTACAGAAAAAAAGTGATGAGGCCTGCTAAAACCCTAAGACCGGCTTTCACTTAGAGAAGTGTCAGACCATGAAGCAGCTGAAAGTCTGGAGCATTTTATGTAAAGTTTACACAAAATAAATTTCCATAAATGTATTAAACAATAGGCAACATGTGTGTGAGTTACAATTAGTTTATTATAATCTACTCAGGCCCAAAATCAAAACTATATAAGCAGTTATGTTAAATGTGAAAAAGATGTGCTTCATGCAACACAAAGCTCAGAATCAGATGACACTTTTAATTTTTATTAATTTATAGAACACTTTTCTTCTGCCTAGCATTGTATAATACTGCAGAGCTGGGTAGTAGTGTATTAACTTGTATGCAGTTGAATGTCAAAGTTGCAGTTGAATGAACTCAAAGGTCACTTCATTAGGTACACCTGTTTAACAGCTCATCAACTTCAATTTCAATTTTATTTATACAGTCGCCTCATGGCACATTATATTGTAATATAGACCGTACAATAATACATACAGAGAAAAACCCAACAATCATATGACCCCCTATGAGCAAGCACTTTGGCGACAGTGGGAAGGAAAAACTCCCTTTTAACAGGAAGAAACCTCCGGCAGAACCAGGCTTAGGGAGGGATGGCCATCTGCTGCGACCGGTTGGGGTGAGAGAAGGAAACTTAAATTGGCCAATCACATGGCAGCAACTCAACTCAACTTGGGCATGTAGACATGGTCAAGATGACCTGCTGGAGGTCAAATAAACCATCAAAATTTGGCAAGATTGTTTGTACCAGACTGGCTGGTCTGAGTATTTCAGAAACTGCTAATCTACTGGAATTTTCCCACACAGTGGGAGACTCTCACCATGAATGTGCAGCTGACAAACCTGCACGAACTGTGCTACGATGCCATCGTGTGAAATGGGCCGAAATCTCTGAGGAATGTTTCCAGCACCTTGTTTAATCTGTGCCATGAACTATTAAAGCAACTCTAAAAGAACAAATGGGTACAATTCAGTATTAGCAAGGTGCACCAAATAAACTGTCCGAGTAAGTAACAGATATCATCAAAGTATTATGTTGCACAGTGACCCTAATTCTGTATTAAAAACAAAGTTAATGTAAAACCTAAAGACATCAGAAAAATCCGAAGCAACTGCATCAGAAAATGTAAATAATGCAGGGCTTTGATTTCCCCGTCACAAAGAAATATTAAAAGCAGTTACTTACAAGTCAAATAAAAAAAGACATTATTTTGATTCATTTTTTTCTGTATGAGTTTGTTTATTACCATATGAGGAAAAAACAATGCCAAGTTAGATTAACTGAAGTGGCTGAAGTAAAATTAGTCTGACCAAAGTGACTGCAAACTGCATTTGCCAACATCTACACATTCCAAGACTCTCAAGCGTCAGTGAGGTGAACACAACACTTCACATAAAATCACAGTGCATTAAATTGACTGAGTAATAAAAATGAGAAGTGTCCTACGGAAATGTGTTTTGATAATGAGTGATAATAGGTGAGACACATAAAACGACAGAGAATGGCAGACAGCATTTAGTACTTGTATGCCAAAATGTAGCTTAGAGCATATTAACAGCTCATGCTGCATAAAATTTGCTTAAAAATCTGCAGAGGAAAGAGAAATTGAAGAATGAGAGAGTTGTGGAGCAAAAAAGATCATAAAGAAGCCTGGACGGAGACAATAAAGACCCATAAGTCTTTTTTAAGAGATCTCAGTGCAAAGTAATGTAGATTTTATACGTCCAGCCTGTGCTTTGAACATTGCCATTATAATAATACCATCAATGAATTTTAATGAATTATAGGCACATATTCAAGCAGTCGTTTGTAGCTACTTTGGCAAACCCGATTTGTATTTCACTTTATTTGCTTAACAAATCTAATTCCTGTTGTGAGGAAAGTGAAAAGAGGTCATACATGTAAAACTGAAGTTGATTTGCATCCATTAATTATGATTCAACATCGCATTAAAGAGATAATGAGAGTGTTCCAACAGACACTTTACTAAACATGACGCACTGTCTTCACTATGTACCGTCACTTAGTGTACAGGAAGCCCAAATGTTTTTTGAGTTCTGCTAGGGGAAAAAATGAACATCAACATGAGTCCAAACGAGCATCATATAAAAAAACAAAGTCAGTCTGGCCCTCGCTCTCATTTCCAACTCTTTCAAAGCCTTTTCTCCTTTTTCCCGTACCCTTGTCAAGGAGATTAATTGATTACAAACTGTAGATTTGGTTCATTAGTGTGCTGCTTGCACAAACATGTGAGGTTTAACAAGCTCTGCAGCAGGGGAGCTCAGCCAAGAGCTTGTTAAGGTTTGTCAAGGCCTGTCTTAATTGCTTCATCACGCTGTTTGTCCGGTGTCTGTCATGACGTGCCGCCTCATTGACTTGAGCAGGTATAATACCGAAGGCTGACTTTATGCTTTTGCTCTTTATCTCCGGTGAAAACCATTAGCCACAACCGCACAAAGTTATAGACTCATATTTCCATATATTATCTGTGATGTACACGTGGCTTATGTAAATTGCATCCTTATGCAGACATTCACATGAACATTTTTCACATTACTACAGGCGTGGATGTTAAATACACAGCTAATGGTTAAAATAAAGGTTAGCATGGAAATATTGTGGAATTGTTAGTTTAAAAACACCAACAACAAAAAATGATTAAGAAATGAAAAAGGAATTCCAAAGAAAGTCCTAAAAAGTCCTTAATCAGGAAAAGCAAGGGTTCACACCTTTTCAGTGTTTTTTGTGGATAGCCTGGAAAAAAATACTCTACTCGGATTAACTTTAGTTGAGCACCAAAGTATCACGTTAACCTCTGGTGTACATAGGATGCGGATCCAAGACATTTACAGGTTCTATCAAAAATAGACCAGGCATGCAACTATCCTCTCTGTTCATCTACCTTTCTGCCTCTGGAGCGGCATGTTCCTGATCAGTTTTTAGTGGCGAGCACTGCTATAACACTCATGCAAAATATCAATCTCAAATTCTGAATAAATTCTTCTTCTGTCGGCTGCTCCCTTTAGGGGTCGCCTGAACCTATCCCTAGCATTCTCCTATATCACACTAACCCTCTGCATTTCTTCCTTCAACCCATCCACAAATCTTCTCTGTGTTCTGCTTCATTTCCTCCTGCCTGGAAGCTCTATAATCAGCATCCCTTGTCCAGTATATATCAACTACCCCCCCCCCATAAGTCCAAACAATCTCACCCTTGCCTAACTTCGATATACTCAGTTGAAGATGCTTGAAGAACACCCTCATAAAGGTTTTAAAAGATGAAAACAATCCCAATAACCAACAGAGTACTTAATGTTATAAGGTTACTCCTCTGTGTTCTCTTTGCTGTCCGCTGAATGTGGCAGATGGACCTTTCTGGTACAGCTGGAGGTTTTTTAGTGTTAAAAAGGAATCCCCACCTCACTGCTATTAAGTGCTTGTTCAAAGAGAAACATTGTAGAGAGTTACAATACTGCAAGGATTTTACATGACCACCTCTCCCAAGTCACACAGTCCTGTAGACCAGTCAGCAATCCCATGGTAACCACTGTCCACTATGGAAAAATATTTCTTCCCCTATTGGTTGGCTAGTGGTTCCTGTAAGTCAAAGACGTATACGGTGCGGCCCTGAAAACCTAGTTACGATTGCTTTGGTTGCTAGCAGATCCACCTTTTGAAAGGTGTGGTTTGCAGCGGCAAATCACAGCTTTTATTTTGAAGATGGATGGAAGTTTTACTCCTGCTTGGCAGTGGGAAAGTGTTTGCAGGCAAGAGGATGTCTTCCATGCAAACTACAGGCAACAATGGCAATCTGCTAGTGGCCAAAGCAATCATAATGTTGATGTAGCAACCAATCCCACATAGCAAGCAGGTCTGGCCTGGATCCGGTATCAAGCCGGCACTGCTGGCTGACTTCTGGCATGATAAGACGTATGTCATCCAGATATGGGCCAGGCCTGCCATAGATGGCACTGTCTATGTGATGGCATGCCATATCCGGCTTGATTGTAGTTTGGTTTATGTGGCCCAGGCCCATAGAAAACAGGTCTGGCCCGGATCTGGCATCAAGCTGGCACTTCTGACTGACTGGTGTCATGCCAGAGTGTATGTCAACCAGATGTGGGTCAGGTCTGGCAATGATGGCACTGTTTATGTGATGGCATGCCATATCTGGCCCGATTGTGGTTTGGTTTATGTGGCCCAGGCCCATAGAAAA